>CAJNAR010000093.1:22500-25210 GCA_905220665.1 Albugo candida | reverse complement strand
GTAGCAAAAGTTATTAACGAATAACCGTTTTCACGGCTTGGCGAGAAAAAGAACGTTCTGTGCATAGACGTGACGGCAATGTAGACGAAAATCCTTGACGGGAGGTTGTTCAGCACTTCAACTTGACCTTAGAGACCAAGTCTGAATGGACATACTGGTCGGGAACATGGTAAACCTGGGATACCTGTTGTCGCAGTACATGTACCGATAAGGATACCTTGTACCGGTACTAGACGACGTGACACCTATTCCCCGGGTAGAGATTTGCAAGGGCTTTCCATTGATGTATACTCACTTGAATAGTGAGCCCTACAACGGTCAGTATACGCGTTCGCGGTTACAGCCAATAGGAAACAAGTATACCGTAACCGACCCTACCCATATTGTAGTCCTTGTTCATACCTACCTGGTGGTATCTTGAGACTTGGTGGGTGATGGGTGCAACCCGAGCTATTAAACCCGAACGTTAACCCGATGGCCTAGGGCTCGGTAGGGTATGCGTAACCCTGCATGAGGTCGTCGGAAGGTTTCCTGACATGCCGATGGAGGGAAGAGTCGGCGGCAATGCTTCCTTACTAGGTGACTTGGCTTCAGTATGCAGGTACATGCGTCCAAGTACTCCGAGGCATACATACTGCAAGTAGAATGGCCCTGCACTTGGTCTCGTGAATCTTCATGCAAGTCTCACTATGGTGTCCCTTGGGACGGCGGTTACACTTGGGACAAGTATGGGTACATGTCTCCCTTTCGCCCAGGAAGTAACTGCCTGAGTCCTTTCCCTAAATTTTGCCGGTACGGCAGTTGAAAACGATTACTTTTGCCTATATATGGGGGGGCATGAGAGTGAGAAAGGAAAGTTTGAAAGTTGGTTATTTTTAGACGTAGCGAGTAAAAATGAACCGTTTTGGCCGTTTTTTTGTGAAAATGAACAGAACAAGCTGGCGGTTTCATCTCCATACGTCTGGGAAAGGGTGCAATGCGTTATCAACGGTTTTCTCCGACCAAGGTACGTTAGCATTACACTCTTGTCCCATGTAACCGTCAAGCTGTCCTTTAAGTCGTCGCGTCTCCCCGCAAGGGCAATTATGTTGTTCTGCGGTGACGCAAAAGGGTATGCTTTTTGGGTACGTTTGAGTGTTGGTGGTGCGTGGTACGAGTTCAGGTGGGTTTGCTGGAGACTGTGGTGCATGTTACGGTTATAGTTGGGTTTGCTGGTGAGTGTGGTGCATGTTACGAATATAGGTGGGCTTGCTGGAGATTGTGGTGCATGCTACGGAGAAAGGTACGTGGTTTGTTTTCTGGGTATCCAGACGAAGTACTGACCATTCTAGTTTAGGTTCGGCCAAGTCGCTCCAACGGACAGTTGCAAAATGGTTCAACACGGATCAACACGGATCAACACGGATCAACAATCAGTTTCAACAATCAGTTTCAACGTACCAACTCTCAACTCCAACTCGGATCAACAATCAGTTTCAACGTACCGACTCTCAACTCCAACTCGGATCAGCAATCAGTTTCAACGTACCAACTCCAACTCCAACTCGGATCAGCAATCAGTTTCAACTCATACCAGCAATCGATAACAACGCATCAACAACGATCGCTTCAACATGTCAGCAACAACTCCAACATCAGCATGCGGCGCGGCGTCAGTCAAGCTTCCAGGATCGACTTCCGAGGTACACGTAGTTTGGACGTAGCTACATTAGAAATGAGCGTAGTGATAAATCAAAACAATACAGTCTTTTTTATTCCGTTGATGCGACAGGGTGTATGTCCTGTCGCATCGAATCCAACGCATCTTCTAACGGGCAGAAACTGATTTCAGTTGAAACCGTTGAAAGAGCACTCATGAACGAATGTTCTGGCAATTTTTCGTTTTCCTTGGGAGTTACGATTGTTTGATTCTGTCGAATAAAGTACTCTCAGAGAACACAACTGTGCGTAGTACCGTCTCCGGGGAACCCGGAGATCACTGCGTGCGAAAGGGTACTGGTGGTTTGCTTCTATGCGATGCATAAAAACGTAGCTTCATTGATACGCTTAGGGTGCGCTGCTCTCTTTCATTTCTCCATGAATTGTTGCGCTTTATGTAGCAAGAATTGCTGAATTGGAAGCGTGTTATCATCCTTCTTAGGGTGTCGTCTGTATTGGTAGTAGCTCCGTATCGTGCTTGACATGTTCTTTCCTGAATGATTCATGATCATGCATGGTAAGAAGAGAACCCACATGCATTCGATGCTTTTGAAAACTCTGTTCAGATTTGTAGAATCTATTGAAAGATCTTCCAAGAAGAGTAGTAAGAAATTGCTGCACTTTATTGGGAGTTCGATCGGTTGTACACTCTCTGCAACAGTGTATGCATTGTGATAATGCTGCTCTTCGCATCGTTTGGTTCCATTTGATGCGGGGACGGGGTGCGCACGTTTGTTCAAAGTCGTGGTGCTGTTTCACATTGCTGCTAGCATCTTGACTTCAAGGGAGTAGTTAACCCGGGGAGAAGAGATTGTAGCTGCAGGGTGTTTCAGTATCACGGAAACGTAAGGAGCGGTTGATGGCTTGACGAAACACATGTATGTTGTTACGGCTGGTTATCGCCTATTCATGCGTCTTTTTCCGAATCATTGGTCTTATAGCTAATGCGAAAGAGATCTTGGAGCAGTTTGTTGCGAGCCTCACTATGTTGCTTCTAGTGAGTTTACGTTAT
>CAJNAR010000093.1:7500-12500 GCA_905220665.1 Albugo candida | reverse complement strand
GTTTTGTCGGCATCGCCGCAGCGACTCGATTTCCCCTGTTTTCACGGTTTCCGCGCTAGCGCCATCAATACTGATCCGATGATAACGAAACGTAGCGCAAACGAAGCGCAATAAAAAGTTACCCTATCTCCAATCATGTCACGTATTCTGGGACGAACAGGAAAAAAAATGTCACGCATGGTCATTTTGCCCCCCTCCAAAACATGCAAAATCGGCCACTATTTCGACGATTGCGAAGCGTACCGTACTCGTGGCCTAACCCGCCGTAGTGCAAAAGATGCGCGTTTTTCTGGAGAATGTTTTACAAAAAACTCGTTCAGAAAGTATCCACTGTAGCGTACGGTACGGTACCATTCGTGACTCAAAAAGTGTCGCCAAAAATCGCTATTTTTGCCACTATTTCTTGAATAACGTCGGTGTTTCTTCCTCCCTCTCAACATGGCATAGTGCATTCGACGCAGAAAAGCGTTTTACACCCATCGGTAATTCGTCACGTGTTGGTAGATGCCCGGAACCATGTTGTAATGGCCAAAAACCACCAAAACCCGCTATTTTTGTTATTTTGACCTAGCGCGCGAACCAAGCATCCGTGACCAAACCGCCTGGTTGTCATCGACCCAGAATTTCAAGAGCTTTCGAATGAGCTCTTGGGAGTAAGAATCCGTTTGGGGTAACCACTTCTTACGATTCCAGATCCGTTCGAGTAGATTCGCTAGGCAACTTGGTTTCCGAAACGAGCGCGATTCGTCTCGTGAAATCGACAAAATATTCCGCGAGCCCATCAAATTTATGTGGAATAGATGTAATCGAGTACCCTGAGTCCGAATCTGAAGTCCGATTTATCGAATTTGCAAGGGATCCTAGGGCTAAAAATTGCATTTTTTTAAAAATTAGGACAAATCCTAGCATAATGTGGCCTGTAGGTCATCTCCACTAATAAAACTAGGCTCATATGACGCGCCGTAAAAAATGGACCTAGAAATTTCTAATTCTATAGTTCTTACTATAGGGGGTGAAAAGTTATGAGGGATCGAAAATGGAATTTTCCGGTCGTTCATCGAGGAAAAATCCTGAATGATGTCGCAAATTGTATAACTTCTACCCTATACTAGGTAGCCCAAAACCCTTTGGCACAAAGGTGTATACCACCATAATACAGTATCCTGGAAAGTATAACCGGGCTAGCGGTTACGTAGCAAAAGTTATTAACGAATAACCGTTTTCACGGCTTGGCGAGAAAAAGAACGTTCTGTGCATAGACGTGACGGCAATGTAGACGAAAATCCTTGACGGGAGGTTGTTCAGCACTTCAACTTGACCTTAGAGACCAAGTCTGAATGGGCATACTGGTCGGGAACATGGTAAACCTGGGATACCTGTTGTCGCAGTACATGTACCGATAAGGATACCTTGTACCGGTACTAGACTACGTGACACCTATTCCCCGGGTAGAGATTTGCAAGGGCTTTCCATTGATGTATACTCACTTGAATAGTGAGCCCTACAACGGTCAGTATACGCGTTCGCGGTTACAGCCAATAGGAAACAAGTATACCGTAACCGACCCTACCCATATTGTAGTCCTTGTTCATACCTACCTGGTGGTATCTTGAGACTTGGTGGGTGATGGGTGCAACCCGAGCTATTAAACCCGAACGTTAACCCGATGGCCTAGGGCTCGGTAGGGTATGCGTAACCCTGCATGAGGTCGTCGGAAGGTTTCCTGACATGCCGATGGAGGGAAGAGTCGGCGGCAATGCTTCCTTACTAGGTGACTTGGCTTCAGTATGCAGGTACATGCGTCCAAGTACTCCGAGGCATACATACTGCAAGTAGAATGGCCCTGCACTTGGTCTCGTGAATCTTCATGCAAGTCTCACTATGGTGTCCCTTGGGACGGCGGTTACACTTGGGACAAGTATGGGTACATGTCTCCCTTTCGCCCAGGAAGTAACTGCCTGAGTCCTTTCCCTAAATTTTGCCGGTACGGCAGTTGAAAACGATTACTTTTGCCTATATATGGGGGGGCATGAGAGTGAGAAAGGAAAGTTTGAAAGTTGGTTATTTTTAGACGTAGCGAGTAAAAATGAACCGTTTTGGCCGTTTTTTTTGTGAAAATGAACAGAACAAGCTGGCGGTTTCATCTCCATACGTCTGGGAAAGGGTGCAATGCGTTATCAACGGTTTTCTCCGACCAAGGTACGTTAGCATTACACTCTTGTCCCATGTAACCGTCAAGCTGTCCTTTAAGTCGTCGCGTCTCCCCCCGCAAGGGCAATTATGTTGTTCTTGCGGTGACGCAAAAGGGTATGCTTTTTGGGTACGTTTGAGTGTTGGTGGTGCGTGGTACGAGTTCAGGTGGGTTTGCTGGAGACTGTGGTGCATGTTACGGTTATAGTTGGGTTTGCTGGTGAGTGTGGTGCATGTTACGAATATAGGTGGGCTTGCTGGAGATTGTGGTGCATGCTACGGAGAAAGGTACGTGGTTTGTTTTCTGGGTATCCAGACGAAGTACTGACCATTCTAGTTTAGGTTCGGCCAAGTCGCTCCAACGGACAGTTGCAAAATGGTTCAACACGGATCAACACGGATCAACACGGATCAACAATCAGTTTCAACGTACCAACTCTCAACTCCAACTCGGATCAGCAATCAGTTTCAACGTACCAACTCTCAACTCCAACTCGGATCAACAATCAGTTTCAACGTACCGACTCTCAACTCCAACTCGGATCAGCAATCAGTTTCAACGTACCAACTCTCAACTCCAACTCGGATCAGCAATCAGTTTCAACTCATACCAGCAATCGATAACAACGCATCAACAACGATCGCTTCAACATGTCAGCAACAACTCCAACATCAGCATGCGGCGCGGCGTCAGTCAAGCTTCCAGGATCGACTTCCGAGGTACACGTAGTTTGGACGTAGCTACATTAGAAATGAGCGTAGTGATAAATCAAAACAATACAGTCTTTTTTATTCCGTTGATGCGACAGGGTGTATGTCCTGTCGCATCGAATCCAACGCATCTTCTAACGGGCAGAAACTGATTTCAGTTGAAACCGTTGAAAGAGCACTCATGAACGAATGTTCTGGCAATTTTTCGTTTTCCTTGGGAGTTACGATTGTTTGATTCTGTCGAATAAAGTACTCTCAGAGAACACAACTGTGCGTAGTACCGTCTCCGGGGAACCCGGAGATCACTGCGTGCGAAAGGGTACTGGTGGTTTGCTTCTATGCGATGCATAAAAACGTAGCTTCATTGATACGCTTAGGGTGCGCTGCTCTCTTTCATTTCTCCATGAATTGTTGCGCTTTATGTAGCAAGAATTGCTGAATTGGAAGCGTGTTATCATCCTTCTTAGGGTGTCGTCTGTATTGGTAGTAGCTCCGTATCGTGCTTGACATGTTCTTTCCTTTGAATGATTCATGATCATGCATGGTAAGAAGAGAACCCACATGCATTCGATGCTTTTGAAAACTCTGTTCAGATTTGTAGAATCTATTGAAAGATCTTCCAAGAAGAGTAGTAAGAAATTGCTGCACTTTATTGGGAGTTCGATCGGTTGTACACTCTCTGCAACAGTGTATGCATTGTGATAATGCTGCTCTTCGCATCGTTTGGTTCCATTTGATGCGGGGACGGGGTGCGCACGTTTGTTCAAAGTCGTGGTGCTGTTTCACATTGCTGCTAGCATCTTGACTTCAAGGGAGTAGTTAACCCGGGGAGAAGAGATTGTAGCTGCAGGGTGTTTCAGTATCACGGAAACGTAAGGAGCGGTTGATGGCTTGACGAAACACATGTATGTTGTTACGGCTGGTTATCGCCTATTCATGCGTCTTTTTCCGAATCATTGGTCTTATAGCTAATGCGAAAGAGATCTTGGAGCAGTTTGTTGCGAGCCTCACTATGTTGCTTCTAGTGAGTTTACGTTATGATGCAAGCTTTCTAAGATGCGTCGTGTTGGGGAGAATTTCTCATTATTTGGGGATGCTGGTTCTTGCTCTAGTTTGTGCCACTGAGATGAATAGTAGTAGGGAGATAGAGAGAATAGAAGTAGTTAAAAAAAACAAAAGAAAAAAATGACAACAACAAAAAAGAAAAAAAGTAAAGAAAAGGAAAGAAAAACAAATGACAAGAACAAAAAGAAAAAAGAATGACAAAAAGAAAAAGAAAAAAAACAAATCACAAAAAGAAAAAGAAAAAAAATGACAAAACAAAACAAAAGAAAAAAGAAAACAACAAATAGAATAGAGTAGACTAGGCTAGAAAAAAAATTCTCAGTGTCTCGAGTTCGTGCATGGGGTAGTGTTCACAGTGATGGGGGTGATCTTCATCGCGGTGTGTTTGAAGCGGGGATTTTAATCTCTTCTACTTTGATTGCGCCGCATCACTACGGTAAACGTCGTGATCTAGAATTGGTCGATGGAGTGGTCAGGGATGCAGCACCTGCTTTGATTGATAAACGTGAGTACTTGCTTCTGCAGGCTTAATTACGTGAGGATTCATTCACTGTAGAGGTTGTCTCGCTCCATTCCAAGTTCACTTGTACTATTCGAGTGACTCTCTTCCACCAATGATATCCTGGTGTGTTTGCGTAAAAAAATTGCTATACGAGATTGCACAAATGATGTGCATCGTGAGGGAAACTGACGTAGCAGCAAGCTTGGAGTGTCGAGGTTACTTCCTCGCTCATAGAGAGCAGTTGATGCGGCTTGTTGTTGCGGTAGTCATCTCGCGGTGTAGTATTGTTTACCCTTGGTAGTTCTCTATTTACGTAAGGGCATTGGGGTTGATTTGATGGTACAAGGGGATCTCGTCTATTTCGTAGTGAAGGCATGTTGTGTTCTCCTACTCATTAGCAATTGTGCGCAAAATGAAGTAAGCTGTAAACGATGTTCGCATTACTTACACAGAACTGATTGCAGTACTGCTGAGTAATGAGGCTGATGATCCAAGGTTCATCACCTGCATCACCGGCAAACGCACATGTCAC
>CAJNAR010000092.1:0-25110 GCA_905220665.1 Albugo candida | reverse complement strand
ACGATAGATGGCCTTGCTATCATGATACAACGATACTTTGCGTGACAGTATATTCAAAGTGATCAACAATACAGCTTCGTTAATGATTAGCAAGTGACCTATTCTAGTTGGTAGACCAAGTTAAATTTGCTTGATTCTTTTTCAGCTCAGTAGGAATATGAACATATCTGCTTTTAATCTACATAAATGTTTGTTTTAACTCAGTGTGAGATGCTGTAAAATTCCCATCTCCGAAATTGACTACTTGAGAGTTGAGACCGGGTGCGATCAAGATCTCTGTTTTATTGAGAAACCATCTGGCTTTTCTCAGTTGGGAAACTCTGTCACAGTAACCGCCACGAATCGTTTTGAAGGTTGGGATGAAAAAAGTAACGTCATCGCCAATCATTGAAACTTGTGGAAGAACTTTATACCAATCTACTTTGATATCTATCACACCTCGTGGATATTCTGTATTTCTAAAAGAAAGGGGAAATAAGGTCCCGACTATGACTCTTTTCGAGCCACCATCCACCTTGTTATATCCCGACGAGCTTATCCGTACTCCCCTAATTCTTCTCGGCTTGCAAATAAGTATCAAAACAATGCTAACAGGCATCATGAACACTAAAAGTATACGACATAGATGGCCTTGCTATCATGATAAAACGATACTTTGCGTGACAGTATATTCAAAGTGATCAACAATACAGCTTCGTTAATGATTAGCAAGTGACCTATTCTAGTTGGTAGACCAAGTTAAATTTGCTTGATTCTTTTTCAGCTCAGTAGGAATATGAACATATCTGCTTTTAATCTACATAAATGTTTGTTTTAACTCAGTGTGAGATGCTGTAAAATTCCCATCTCCGAAATTGACTACTTGAGAGTTGAGACCGGTTGCGATCAAGATCTCTGTTTTAATGAGAAACCATCTGGCTTTTCTCAGTTGGGAAACTCTGTCACAGTAACCGCCACGAATCGTTTTGAAGGTTGGGATGAAAAAAGTAACGTCATCGCCAATCATTGAAACTTGTGGAAGAACTTTATACGAATCTACTTTGATATCTATCACACCTCGTCGATATTCTGTATTTCTAAAAGAAAGGGGAAATAAGGTCCCGACTATGACTCTTTTCGAGCCACCATCCACCTTGTTATATCCCGAGGAGCTTACCCGTACTCCCCTAATTCTTCTCGGCTTGCAAATAAGTATCAAAACAATGCTAACAGGCATCATGAACACTAAAAGTATACGACGATAGATGGCCTTGCTATCATGATACAACGATACTTTGCGTGACAGTATATTCAAAGTGATCAACAATACAGCTTCGTTAACGATTAGCAAGTGACCTATTTTAGTTGGTAGACTAAGTTAAATTTGCTTGATTCTTTTTCAGCTCAGTAGGAATATGAACATATCTGCTTTTAATCTACATAAATGTTTGTTTTAACTCAGTGTGAGATGCTGTAGAATACCATCTCCGAAATTGACTACTTGAGAGTTGAGACCGGTTGCGATCAAGATCTCTGTTTTAATGAGAAACCATCTGGCTTTTCTCAGTTGGGAAACTCTGTCACAGTAACCGCCACGAATCGTTTTGAAGGTTGGGATGAAAAAAGTAACGTCATCGCCAATCATTGAAACTTGTGGAAGAACTTTATACGAATCTACTTTGATATCTATCACACCTCGTCGATATTCTGTATTTCTAAAAGAAAGGGGAAATAAGGTCCCGACTATGACTCTTTTCGAGCCACCATCCACCTTGTTATATCCCGAGGAGCTTACCCGTACTCCCCTAATTCTTCTCGGCTTGCAAATAAGTATCAAAACAATGCTAACAGGCATCATGAACACTAAAAGTATACGACGATAGATGGCCTTGCTATCATGATAAAACGATACTTTGCGTGACAGTATATTCAAAGTGATCAACAATACAGCTTCCTTAATGATTAGCAAGTGACCTATTTTAGTTGGTAGACCAAGTTAAATTTGCTTGATTCTTTTTCAGCTCAGTAGGAATATGAACATATCTGCTTTTAATCTACATAAATGTTTGTTTTAACTCAGTGTGAGATGCTGTAGAATACCAATCTCCGAAGTTGACTACTTGAGAATCGAGACCGGTTGCGATCAAGATCTCTGTTTTAATGAGAAACCATCTGGCTTTTCTCAGTTGGGAAACTCTGTCACAGTAACCGCCACGAATCGTTTTGAAGGTTGGGATGAAAAAAGTAACGTCATCGCCAATCATTGAAACTTGTGGAAGAACTTTATACCAATCTACTTTGATATCTATCACACCTCGTCGATATTCTGTATTTCTAAAAAAAGGGGAAATAAGGTCCCGACTATGACTCTTTTCGAGCCACCATCCACCTTGTTATATCCCGAGGAGCTTACCCGTACTCCCCTAATTCTTCTCGGCTTGCGAATAAGTATCAAAACAATGCTAACAGGCATCATGAACACTAAAAGTATACGATAGATGGCCTTGCTATCATGATAAAACGATACTTTGCGTGACAGTATATTCAAAGTGATCAACAATACAGCTTCCTTAATGATTAGCAAGTGACCTATTTTAGTTGGTAGACCAAGTTAAATTTGCTTGATTCTTTTTCAGCTCAGTAGGAATATGAACATATCTGCTTTTAATCTACATAAATGTTTGTTTTAACTCAGTGTGAGATGCTGTAAAATTCCCATCTCCGAAATTGACTACTTGAGAGTTGAGACCGGGTGCGATCAAGATCTCTGTTTTAATGAGAAACCATCTGGCTTTTCTCAGTTGGGAAACTCTGTCACAGTAACCGCCACGAATCGTTTTGAAGGTTGGGATGAAAAAAGTAACGTCATCGCCAATCATTGAAACTTGTGGAAGAACTTTATACGAATCTACTTTGATATCTATCACACCTCGTCGATATTCTGTATTTCTAAAAGAAAGGGGAAAATAAGGTCCCGACTATGACTCTTTTCGAGCCACCATCCACCTTGTTATATCCCGAGGAGCTTACCCGTACTCCCCTAATTCTTCTCGGCTTGCAAATAAGTATCAAAACAATGCTAACAGGCATCATGAACACTAAAAGTATACGACGATAGATGGCCTTGCTATCATGATAAAACGATACTTTGCGTGACAGTATATTCAAAGTGATCAACAATACAGCTTCGTTAATGATTAGCAAGTGACCTATTTTAGTTGGTAGACCAAGTTAAATTTGCTTGATTCTTTTTCAGCTCAGTAGGAATATGAACATATCTGCTTTTAATCTACATAAATGTTTGTTTTAACTCAGTGTGAGATGCTGTAAAATTCCCATCTCCGAAATTGACTACTTGAGAGTTGAGACCGGTTGCGATCAAGATCTCTGTTTTAATGAGAAACCATCTGGCTTTTCTCAGTTGGGAAACTCTGTCACAGTAACCGCCACGAATCGTTTTGAAGGTTGGGATGAAAAAAGTAACGTCATCGCCAATCATTGAAACTTGTGGAAGAACTTTATACCAATCTACTTTGATATCTATCACACCTCGTCGATATTCTGTATTTCTAAAAGAAAGGGGAAATAAGGTCCCGACTATGACTCTTTTCGAGCCACCATCCACCTTGTTATATCCGACGAGCTTACCCGTACTCCCCTAATTCTTCTCGGCTTGCAAATAAGTATCAAAACAATGCTAACAGGCATCATGAACACTAAAAGTATACGACGATAGATGGCCTTGCTATCATGATAAAACGATACTTTGCGTGACAGTATATTCAAAGTGATCAACAATACAGCTTCGTTAATGATTAGCAAGTGACCTATTTTAGTTGGTAGACCAAGTTAAATTTGCTTGATTCTTTTTCAGCTCAGTAGGAATATGAACATATCTGCTTTTAATCTACATAAATGTTTGTTTTAACTCAGTGTGAGATGCTGTAGAATACCAATCTCCGAAGTTGACTACTTGAGAATCGAGACCGGTTGCGATCAAGATCTCTGTTTTATTGAGAAACCATCTGGCTTTTCTCAGTTGGGAAACTCTGTCACAGTAACCGCCACGAATCGTTTTGAAGGTTGGGATGAAAAAGTAACGTCATCGCCAATCATTGAAACTTGTGGAAGAACTTTATACCAATCTACTTTGATATCTATCACACCTCGTCGATATTCTGTATTTCTAAAAGAAAGGGGAAATAAGGTCCCGACTATGACTCTTTTCGAGCCACCATCCACCTTGTTATATCCGAGGAGCTTACCCGTACTCCCCTAATTCTTCTCGGCTTGCGAATAAGTATCAAAACAATGCTAACAGGCATCATGAACACTAAAAGTATACGACGATAGATGGCCTTGCTATCATGATAAAACGATACTTTGCGTGACAGTATATTCAAAGTGATCAACAATACAGCTTCGTTAATGATTAGCAAGTGACCTATTTTAGTTGGTAGACCAAGTTAAATTTGCTTGATTCTTTTTCAGCTCAGTAGGAATATGAACATATCTGCTTTTAATCTACATAAATGTTTGTTTTAACTCAGTGTGAGATGCTGTAAAATTCCCATCTCCGAAATTGACTACTTGAGAGTTGAGACCGGGTGCGATCAAGATCTCTGTTTTATTGAGAAACCATCTGGCTTTTCTCAGTTAGGAAACTCTGTGACAGTAACCGCCACGAATCGTTTTGAAGGTTGGGATGAAAAAAGTAACGTCATCGCCAATCATTGAAACTTTTGGAAGAACTTTATACCAATCTACTTTGATATCTATCACACCTCGTCGATATTCTGTATTTCTAAAAGAAAGGGGAAATAAGGTCCCGACTATGACTCTTTTCGAGCCACCATCCACCTTGTTATATCACGACGAGCTTACCCGTACTCCCCTAATTCTTCTCGGCTTGCAAATAAGTATCAAAACAATGCTAACAGGCATCATGAACACTAAAAGTATACGACGATAGATGGCCTTGCTATCATGATAAAACGATACTTTGCGTGACAGTATATTCAAAGTGATCAACAATACAGCTTCGTTAATGATTAGCAAGTGACCTATTTTAGTTGGTAGACCAAGTTAAATTTGCTTGATTCTTTTTCAGCTCAGTAGGAATATGAACATATCTGCTTTTAATCTACATAAATGTTTGTTTTAACTCAGTGTGAGATGCTGTAGAATACCAATCTCCGAAGTTGACTACTTGAGAATCGAGACCGGTTGCGATCAAGATCTCTGTTTTATTGAGAAACCATCTGGCTTTTCTCAGTTGGGAAAGCTCTGTCACAGTAACCGCCACGAATCGTTTTGAAGGTTGGGATGGTAAAAGTAACGTCATCGCCAATCATTGAAACTTGTGGAAGAACTTTATACCAATCTACTTTGATATCTATCACACCTCGTGGATATTCTGTATTTCTAAAAAGAAGGGGAAATAAGGTCCCGACTATGACTCTTTTCGAGCCACCATCCACCTTGTTATATCCCGAGGAGCTTACCCGTACTCCCCTAATTCTTCTCGGCTTGCGAATAAGTATCAAAACAATGCTAACAGGCATCATGAACACTAAAAGTATACGACGATAGATGGCCTTGCTATCATGATAAAACGATACTTTGCGTGACAGTATATTCAAAGTGATCAACAATACAGCTTCGTTAATGATTAGCAAGTGACCTATTTTAGTTGGTAGACCAAGTTAAATTTGCTTGATTCTTTTTCAGCTCAGTAGGAATATGAACATATCTGCTTTTAATCTACATAAATGTTTGTTTTAACTCAGTGTGAGATGCTGTAAAATTCCCATCTCCGAAATTGACTACTTGAGAGTTGAGACCGGTTGCGATCAAGATCTCTGTTTTAATGAGAAACCATCTGGCTTTTCTCAGTTGGGAAACTCTGTCACAGTAACCGCCACGAATCGTTTTGAAGGTTGGGATGAAAAAAGTAACGTCATCGCCAATCATTGAAACTTGTGGAAGAACTTTATACCAATCTACTTTGATATCTATCACACCTCGTGGATATTCTGTATTTCTAAAAAAAGGGGAAATAAGGTCCCGACTATGACTCTTTTCGAGCCACCATCCACCTTGTTATATCCCGAGGAGCTTACCCGTACTCCCCTAATTCTTCTCGGCTTGCAAATAAGTATCAAAACAATGCTAACAGGCATCATGAACACTAAAAGTATACGACGATAGATGGCCTTGCTATCATGATACAACGATACTTTGCGTGACAGTATATTCAAAGTGATCAACAATACAGCTTCGTTAATGATTAGCAAGTGACCTATTTTAGTTGGTAGACCAAGTTAAATTTGCTTGATTCTTTTTCAGCTCAGTAGGAATATGAACATATCTGCTTTTAATCTACATAAATGTTTGTTTTAACTCAGTGTGAGATGCTGTAGAATACCAATCTCCGAAGTTGACTACTTGAGAATCGAGACCGGTTGCGATCAAGATCTCTGTTTTATTGAGAAACCATCTGGCTTTTCTCAGTTGGGAAACTCTGTCACAGTAACCGCCACGAATCGTTTTGAAGGTTGGGATGGAAAAAGTAACGTCATCGCCAATCATTGAAACTTGTGGAAGAACTTTATACGAATCTACTTTGATATCTATCACACCTCGTCGATATTCTGTATTTCTAAAAGAAAGGGGAAATAAGGTCCCGACTATGACTCTTTTCGAGCCACCATCCACCTTGTTATATCACGACGAGCTTACCCGTACTCCCCTAATTCTTCTCGGCTTGCAAATAAGTATCAAAACAATGCTAACAGGCATCATGAACACTAAAAGTATACGACGATACATGGCCTTGCTATCATGATAAAACGATACTTTGCGTGACAGTATATTCAAAGTGATCAACAATACAGCTTCGTTAACGATTAGCAAGTGACCTATTTTAGTTGGTAGACCAAGTTAAATTTGCTTGATTCTTTTTCAGCTCAGTAGGAATATGAACATATCTGCTTTTAATCTACATAAATGTTTGTTTTAACTCAGTGTGAGATGCTGTAAAATTCCCATCTCCGAAATTGACTACTTGAGAGTTGAGACCGGGTGCGATCAAGATCTCTGTTTTATTGAGAAACCATCTGGCTTTTCTCAGTTGGGAAACTCTGTGACAGTAACCGCCAACAATCGTTTTGAAGGTTGGGATGAAAAAAGTAACGTCATCGCCAATCATTGAAACTTGTGGAAGAACTTTATACCAATCTACTTTGATATCTATCACACCTCGTGGATATTCTGTATTTCTAAAAAAAGGGGAAATAAGGTCCCGACTATGACTCTTTTCGAGCCACCATCCACCTTGTTATATCCCGAGGAGCTTACCCGTACTCCCCTAATTCTTCTCGGCTTGCAAATAAGTATCAAAACAATGCTAACAGGCATCATGAACACTAAAAGTATACGACGATAGATGGCCTTGCTATCATGATACAACGATACTTTGCGTGACAGTATATTCAAAGTGATCAACAATACAGCTTCGTTAACGATTAGCAAGTGACCTATTTTAGTTGGTAGACCAAGTTAAATTTGCTTGATTCTTTTTCAGCTCAGTAGGAATATGAACATATCTGCTTTTAATCTACATAAATGTTTGTTTTAACTCAGTGTGAGATGCTGTAAAATTCCCATCTCCGAAATTGACTACTTGAGAGTTGAGACCGGGTGCGATCAAGATCTCTGTTTTATTGAGAAACCATCTGGCTTTTCTCAGTTGGGAAACTCTGTCACAGTAACCGCCACGAATCGTTTTGAAGGTTGGGATGGAAAAAGTAACGTCATCGCCAATCATTGAAACTTTTGGAAGAACTTTATACCAATCTACTTTGATATCTATCACACCTCGTGGATATTCTGTATTTCTAAAAGAAAGGGGAAATAAGGTCCCGACTATGACTCTTTTCGAGCCACCATCCACCTTGTTATATCACGACGAGCTTACCCGTACTCCCCTAATTCTTCTCGGCTTGCAAATAAGTATCAAAACAATGCTAACAGGCATCATGAACACTAAAAGTATACGACGATAGATGGCCTTGCTATCATGATAAAACGATACTTTGCGTGACAGTATATTCAAAGTGATCAACAATACAGCTTCGTTAACGATTAGCAAGTGACCTATTTTAGTTGGTAGACTAAGTTAAATTTGCTTGATTCTTTTTCAGCTCAGTAGGAATATGAACATATCTGCTTTTAATCTACATAAATGTTTGTTTTAACTCAGTGTGAGATGCTGTAGAATACCAATCTCCGAAGTTGACTACTTGAGAATCGAGACCGGTTGCGATCAAGATCTCTGTTTTAATGAGAAACCATCTGGCTTTTCTCAGTTGGGAAACTCTGTCACAGTAACCGCCACGAATCGTTTTGAAGGTTGGGATGAAAAAAGTAACGTCATCGCCAATCATTGAAACTTGTGGAAGAACTTTATACGAATCTACTTTGATATCTATCACACCTCGTCGATATTCTGTATTTCTAAAAGAAAGGGGAAATAAGGTCCCGACTATGACTCTTTTCGAGCCACCATCCACCTTGTTATATCCCGAGGAGCTTACCCGTACTCCCCTAATTCTTCTCGGCTTGCAAATAAGTATCAAAACAATGCTAACAGGCATCATGAACACTAAAAGTATACGACGATAGATGGCCTTGCTATCATGATAAAACGATACTTTGCGTGACAGTATATTCAAAGTGATCAACAATACAGCTTCGTTAATGATTAGCAAGTGACCTATTTTAGTTGGTAGACCAAGTTAAATTTGCTTGATTCTTTTTCAGCTCAGTAGGAATATGAACATATCTGCTTTTAATCTACATAAATGTTTGTTTTAACTCAGTGTGAGATGCTGTAAAATTCCCATCTCCGAAATTGACTACTTGAGAGTTGAGACCGGTTGCGATCAAGATCTCTGTTTTAATGAGAAACCATCTGGCTTTTCTCAGTTGGGAAACTCTGTGACAGTAACCGCCACGAATCGTTTTGAAGGTTGGGATGAAAAAAGTAACGTCATCGCCAATCATTGAAACTTGTGGAAGAACTTTATACCAATCTACTTTGATATCTATCACACCTCGTGGATATTCTGTATTTCTAAAAAAAGGGGAAATAAGGTCCCGACTATGACTCTTTTCGAGCCACCATCCACCTTGTTATATCCCGAGGAGCTTACCCGTACTCCCCTAATTCTTCTCGGCTTGCAAATAAGTATCAAAACAATGCTAACAGGCATCATGAACACTAAAAGTATACGACGATAGATGGCCTTGCTATCATGATACAACGATACTTTGCGTGACAGTATATTCAAAGTGATCAACAATACAGCTTCGTTAATGATTAGCAAGTGACCTATTTTAGTTGGTAGACCAAGTTAAATTTGCTTGATTCTTTTTCAGCTCAGTAGGAATATGAACATATCTGCTTTTAATCTACATAAATGTTTGTTTTAACTCAGTGTGAGATGCTGTAGAATACCAATCTCCGAAGTTGACTACTTGAGAATCGAGACCGGTTGCGATCAAGATCTCTGTTTTATTGAGAAACCATCTGGCTTTTCTCAGTTGGGAAACTCTGTCACAGTAACCGCCACGAATCGTTTTGAAGGTTGGGATGGAAAAAGTAACGTCATCGCCAATCATTGAAACTTTTGGAAGAACTTTATACGAATCTACTTTGATATCTATCACACCTCGTCGATATTCTGTATTTCTAAAAGAAAGGGGAAATAAGGTCCCGACTATGACTCTTTTCGAGCCACCATCCACCTTGTTATATCACGACGAGCTTACCCGTACTCCCCTAATTCTTCTCGGCTTGCAAATAAGTATCAAAACAATGCTAACAGGCATCATGAACACTAAAAGTATACGACGATACATGGCCTTGCTATCATGATAAAACGATACTTTGCGTGACAGTATATTCAAAGTGATCAACAATACAGCTTCGTTAACGATTAGCAAGTGACCTATTTTAGTTGGTAGACCAAGTTAAATTTGCTTGATTCTTTTTCAGCTCAGTAGGAATATGAACATATCTGCTTTTAATCTACATAAATGTTTGTTTTAACTCAGTGTGAGATGCTGTAAAATTCCCATCTCCGAAATTGACTACTTGAGAGTTGAGACCGGGTGCGATCAAGATCTCTGTTTTATTGAGAAACCATCTGGCTTTTCTCAGTTGGGAAACTCTGTGACAGTAACCGCCAACAATCGTTTTGAAGGTTGGGATGAAAAAAGTAACGTCATCGCCAATCATTGAAACTTGTGGAAGAACTTTATACCAATCTACTTTGATATCTATCACACCTCGTGGATATTCTGTATTTCTAAAAAAAGGGGAAATAAGGTCCCGACTATGACTCTTTTCGAGCCACCATCCACCTTGTTATATCCCGAGGAGCTTACCCGTACTCCCCTAATTCTTCTCGGCTTGCAAATAAGTATCAAAACAATGCTAACAGGCATCATGAACACTAAAAGTATACGACGATACATGGCCTTGCTATCATGATAAAACGATACTTTGCGTGACAGTATATTCAAAGTGATCAACAATACAGCTTCGTTAACGATTAGCAAGTGACCTATTTTAGTTGGTAGACCAAGTTAAATTTGCTTGATTCTTTTTCAGCTCAGTAGGAATATGAACATATCTGCTTTTAATCTACATAAATGTTTGTTTTAACTCAGTGTGAGATGCTGTAAAATTCCCATCTCCGAAATTGACTACTTGAGAGTTGAGACCGGGTGCGATCAAGATCTCTGTTTTATTGAGAAACCATCTGGCTTTTCTCAGTTGGGAAACTCTGTCACAGTAACCGCCACGAATCGTTTTGAAGGTTGGGATGAAAAAAGTAACGTCATCGCCAATCATTGAAACTTTTGGAAGAACTTTATACCAATCTACTTTGATATCTATCACACCTCGTGGATATTCTGTATTTCTAAAAGAAAGGGGAAATAAGGTCCCGACTATGACTCTTTTCGAGCCACCATCCACCTTGTTATATCACGACGAGCTTACCCGTACTCCCCTAATTCTTCTCGGCTTGCGAATAAGTATCAAAACAATGCTAACAGGCATCATGAACACTAAAAGTATACGACGATAGATGGCCTTGCTATCATGATACAACGATACTTTGCGTGACAGTATATTCAAAGTGATCAACAATACAGCTTCGTTAATGATTAGCAAGTGACCTATTTTAGTTGGTAGACCAAGTTAAATTTGCTTGATTCTTTTTCAGCTCAGTAGGAATATGAACATATCTGCTTTTAATCTACATAAATGTTTGTTTTAACTCAGTGTGAGATGCTGTAGAATACCAATCTCCGAAGTTGACTACTTGAGAATCGAGACCGGTTGCGATCAAGATCTCTGTTTTAATGAGAAACCATCTGGCTTTTCTCAGTTGGGAAACTCTGTCACAGTAACCGCCACGAATCGTTTTGAAGGTTGGGATGAAAAAAGTAACGTCATCGCCAATCATTGAAACTTGTGGAAGAACTTTATACGAATCTACTTTGATATCTATCACACCTCGTCGATATTCTGTATTTCTAAAAGAAAGGGGAAATAAGGTCCCGACTATGACTCTTTTCGAGCCACCATCCACCTTGTTATATCCCGAGGAGCTTACCCGTACTCCCCTAATTCTTCTCGGCTTGCAAATAAGTATCAAAACAATGCTAACAGGCATCATGAACACTAAAAGTATACGACGATAGATGGCCTTGCTATCATGATACAACGATACTTTGCGTGACAGTATATTCAAAGTGATCAACAATACAGCTTCGTTAATGATTAGCAAGTGACCTATTTTAGTTGGTAGACCAAGTTAAATTTGCTTGATTCTTTTTCAGCTCAGTAGGAATATGAACATATCTGCTTTTAATCTACATAAATGTTTGTTTTAACTCAGTGTGAGATGCTGTAAAATTCCCATCTCCGAAATTGACTACTTGAGAGTTGAGACCGGGTGCGATCAAGATCTCTGTTTTATTGAGAAACCATCTGGCTTTTCTCAGTTGGGAAACTCTGTCACAGTAACCGCCACGAATCGTTTTGAAGGTTGGGATGGAAAAAGTAACGTCATCGCCAATCATTGAAACTTTTGGAAGAACTTTATACCAATCTACTTTGATATCTATCACACCTCGTGGATATTCTGTATTTCTAAAAGAAAGGGGAAATAAGGTCCCGACTATGACTCTTTTCGAGCCACCATCCACCTTGTTATATCACGACGAGCTTACCCGTACTCCCCTAATTCTTCTCGGCTTGCAAATAAGTATCAAAACAATGCTAACAGGCATCATGAACACTAAAAGTATACGACGATACATGGCCTTGCTATCATGATAAAACGATACTTTGCGTGACAGTATATTCAAAGTGATCAACAATACAGCTTCGTTAACGATTAGCAAGTGACCTATTTTAGTTGGTAGACCAAGTTAAATTTGCTTGATTCTTTTTCAGCTCAGTAGGAATATGAACATATCTGCTTTTAATCTACATAAATGTTTGTTTTAACTCAGTGTGAGATGCTGTAAAATTCCCATCTCCGAAATTGACTACTTGAGAGTTGAGACCGGGTGCGATCAAGATCTCTGTTTTATTGAGAAACCATCTGGCTTTTCTCAGTTGGGAAACTCTGTCACAGTAACCGCCACAATCGTTTTGAAGGTTGGGATGAAAAAAGTAACGTCATCGCCAATCATTGAAACTTGTGGAAGAACTTTATACCAATCTACTTTGATATCTATCACACCTCGTGGATATTCTGTATTTCTAAAAAAAGGGGAAATAAGGTCCCGACTATGACTCTTTTCGAGCCACCATCCACCTTGTTATATCCCGAGGAGCTTACCCGTACTCCCCTAATTCTTCTCGGCTTGCAAATAAGTATCAAAACAATGCTAACAGGCATCATGAACACTAAAAGTATACGACGATAGATGGCCTTGCTATCATGATACAACGATACTTTGCGTGACAGTATATTCAAAGTGATCAACAATACAGCTTCGTTAATGATTAGCAAGTGACCTATTTTAGTTGGTAGACCAAGTTAAATTTGCTTGATTCTTTTTCAGCTCAGTAGGAATATGAACATATCTGCTTTTAATCTACATAAATGTTTGTTTTAACTCAGTGTGAGATGCTGTAGAATACCAATCTCCGAAGTTGACTACTTGAGAATCGAGACCGGTTGCGATCAAGATCTCTGTTTTATTGAGAAACCATCTGGCTTTTCTCAGTTGGGAAACTCTGTCACAGTAACCGCCACGAATCGTTTTGAAGGTTGGGATGGAAAAAGTAACGTCATCGCCAATCATTGAAACTTTTGGAAGAACTTTATACCAATCTACTTTGATATCTATCACACCTCGTCGATATTCTGTATTTCTAAAAGAAAGGGGAAATAAGGTCCCGACTATGACTCTTTTCGAGCCACCATCCACCTTGTTATATCACGACGAGCTTACCCGTACTCCCCTAATTCTTCTCGGCTTGCAAATAAGTATCAAAACAATGCTAACAGGCATCATGAACACTAAAAGTATACGACGATACATGGCCTTGCTATCATGATAAAACGATACTTTGCGTGACAGTATATTCAAAGTGATCAACAATACAGCTTCGTTAATGATTAGCAAGTGACCTATTTTAGTTGGTAGACCAAGTTAAATTTGCTTGATTCTTTTTCAGCTCAGTAGGAATATGAACATATCTGCTTTTAATCTACATAAATGTTTGTTTTAACTCAGTGTGAGATGCTGTAAAATTCCCATCTCCGAAATTGACTACTTGAGAGTTGAGACCGGGTGCGATCAAGATCTCTGTTTTATTGAGAAACCATCTGGCTTTTCTCAGTTGGGAAACTCTGTGACAGTAACCGCCAACAATCGTTTTGAAGGTTGGGATGGAAAAAGTAACGTCATCGCCAATCATTGAAACTTGTGGAAGAACTTTATACCAATCTACTTTGATATCTATCACACCTCGTCGATATTCTGTATTTCTAAAAGAAAGGGGAAATAAGGTCCCGACTATGACTCTTTTCGAGCCACCATCCACCTTGTTATATCCCGACGAGCTTACCCGTACTCCCCTAATTCTTCTCGGCTTGCAAATAAGTATCAAAACAATGCTAACAGGCATCATGAACACTAAAAGTATACGACGATAGATGGCCTTGCTATCATGATAAAACGATACTTTGCGTGACAGTATATTCAAAGTGATCAACAATACAGCTTCGTTAATGATTAGCAAGTGACCTATTTTAGTTGGTAGACCAAGTTAAATTTGCTTGATTCTTTTTCAGCTCAGTAGGAATATGAACATATCTGCTTTTAATCTACATAAATGTTTGTTTTAACTCAGTGTGAGATGCTGTAGAATACCAATCTCCGAAGTTGACTACTTGAGAATCGAGACCGGTTGCGATCAAGATCTCTGTTTTAATGAGAAACCATCTGGCTTTTCTCAGTTGGGAAACTCTGTGACAGTAACCGCCAACAATCGTTTTGAAGGTTGGGATGAAAAAAGTAACGTCATCGCCAATCATTGAAACTTGTGGAAGAACTTTATACCAATCTACTTTGATATCTATCACACCTCGTCGATATTCTGTATTTCTAAAAAAAGGGGAAATAAGGTCCCGACTATGACTCTTTTCGAGCCACCATCCACCTTGTTATATCCCGAGGAGCTTACCCGTACTCCCCTAATTCTTCTCGGCTTGCAAATAAGTATCAAAACAATGCTAACAGGCATCATGAACACTAAAAGTATACGACGATAGATGGCCTTGCTATCATGATACAACGATACTTTGCGTGACAGTATATTCAAAGTGATCAACAATACAGCTTCGTTAACGATTAGCAAGTGACCTATTTTAGTTGGTAGACCAAGTTAAATTTGCTTGATTCTTTTTCAGCTCAGTAGGAATATGAACATATCTGCTTTTAATCTACATAAATGTTTGTTTTAACTCAGTGTGAGATGCTGTAAATTCCCATCTCCGAAATTGACTACTTGAGATTTGAGACCGGGTGCGATCAAGATCTCTGTTTTATTGAGAAACCATCTGGCTTTTCTCAGTTGGGAAACTCTGTCACAGTAACCGCCACGAATCGTTTTGAAGGTTGGGATGGAAAAAGTAACGTCATCGCCAATCATTGAAACTTTTGGAAGAACTTTATACCAATCTACTTTGATATCTATCACACCTCGTCGATATTCTGTATTTCTAAAAGAAAGGGGAAATAAGGTCCCGACTATGACTCTTTTCGAGCCACCATCCACCTTGTTATATCACGACGAGCTTACCCGTACTCCCCTAATTCTTCTCGGCTTGCAAATAAGTATCAAAACAATGCTAACAGGCATCATGAACACTAAAAGTATACGACGATAGATGGCCTTGCTATCATGATAAAACGATACTTTGCGTGACAGTATATTCAAAGTGATCAACAATACAGCTTCGTTAATGATTAGCAAGTGACCTATTTTAGTTGGTAGACCAAGTTAAATTTGCTTGATTCTTTTTCAGCTCAGTAGGAATATGAACATATCTGCTTTTAATCTACATAAATGTTTGTTTTAACTCAGTGTGAGATGCTGTAGAATACCAATCTCCGAAGTTGACTACTTGAGAATCGAGACCGGTTGCGATCAAGATCTCTGTTTTATTGAGAAACCATCTGGCTTTTCTCAGTTGGGAAACTCTGTCACAGTAACCGCCACGAATCGTTTTGAAGGTTGGGATGGAAAAAGTAACGTCATCGCCAATCATTGAAACTTGTGGAAGAACTTTATACCAATCTACTTTGATATCTATCACACCTCGTGGATATTCTGTATTTCTAAAAAGAAGGGGAAATAAGGTCCCGACTATGACTCTTTTCGAGCCACCATCCACCTTGTTATATCCCGAGGAGCTTACCCGTACTCCCCTAATTCTTCTCGGCTTGCAAATAAGTATCAAAACAATGCTAACAGGCATCATGAACACTAAAAGTATACGACGATAGATGGCCTTGCTATCATGATAAAACGATACTTTGCGTGACAGTATATTCAAAGTGATCAACAATACAGCTTCGTTAATGATTAGCAAGTGACCTATTTTAGTTGGTAGACCAAGTTAAATTTGCTTGATTCTTTTTCAGCTCAGTAGGAATATGAACATATCTGCTTTTAATCTACATAAATGTTTGTTTTAACTCAGTGTGAGATGCTGTAAAATTCCCATCTCCGAAATTGACTACTTGAGAGTTGAGACCGGTTGCGATCAAGATCTCTGTTTTAATGAGAAACCATCTGGCTTTTCTCAGTTGGGAAACTCTGTGACAGTAACCGCCACGAATCGTTTTGAAGGTTGGGATGAAAAAAGTAACGTCATCGCCAATCATTGAAACTTGTGGAAGAACTTTATACCAATCTACTTTGATATCTATCACACCTCGTGGATATTCTGTATTTCTAAAAAAAGGGGAAATAAGGTCCCGACTATGACTCTTTTCGAGCCACCATCCACCTTGTTATATCCCGAGGAGCTTACCCGTACTCCCCTAATTCTTCTCGGCTTGCAAATAAGTATCAAAACAATGCTAACAGGCATCATGAACACTAAAAGTATACGACGATAGATGGCCTTGCTATCATGATACAACGATACTTTGCGTGACAGTATATTCAAAGTGATCAACAATACAGCTTCGTTAATGATTAGCAAGTGACCTATTTTAGTTGGTAGACCAAGTTAAATTTGCTTGATTCTTTTTCAGCTCAGTAGGAATATGAACATATCTGCTTTTAATCTACATAAATGTTTGTTTTAACTCAGTGTGAGATGCTGTAGAATACCAATCTCCGAAGTTGACTACTTGAGAATCGAGACCGGTTGCGATCAAGATCTCTGTTTTAATGAGAAACCATCTGGTTTTTCTCAGTTGGGAAACTCTGTCACAGTAACCGCCACGAATCGTTTTGAAGGTTGGGATGGAAAAAGTAACGTCATCGCCAATCATTGAAACTTTTGGAAGAACTTTATACCAATCTACTTTGATATCTATTAAATCTCGTCGATATTCTGTATTTCTAAAAAAAAGGGAAAATAAGGTCCCGACTATGACTCTTTTCGAGCCACCATCCACCTTGTTATATCCCGACGAGCTTACCCGTACTCCCCTAATTCTTCTCGGCTTGCAAATAAGTATCAAAACAATGCTAACAGGCATCATGAACACTAAAAGTATACGACGATAGATGGCCTTGCTATCATGATAAAACGATACTTTGCGTGACAGTATATTCAAAGTGATCAACAATACGGCTTCGTTGACGATTAGCAAGTGACCTATTTTAGTTGGTAAACCAAGTTAAATTTGCTTGATTCTTTTTCAGCTCAGTAGGAATATGAACATATCTGCTTTTAATCTACATAAATGTTTGTTTTAACTCAGTGTGAGATGCTGTAGAATACCAATCTCCGAAGTTGACTACTTGAGAATCGAGACCGGTTGCGATCAAGATCTCTGTTTTAATGAGAAACCATCTGGCTTTTCTCAGTTGGGAAACTCTGTCACAGTAACCGCCACGAATCGTTTTGAAGGTTGGGATGGAAAAGGTAACGTCATCGCCAATCATTGAAACTTGTGGAAGAACTTTATACCAATCTACTTTGATATCTATCACATCTCGTCGATATTCTGTATTTCTAAAAAAAAAGGGAAAATAAGGTCCCGACTATGAGTCTTTTCGAGCCACCATCCACCTTGTTATATCCCGACGAGCTTACCCGTACTCCCCTAATTCTTCTCGGCTTGCAAATAAGTATCAAAACAATACTAACAGGCATCATGAACACTAAAAGTATACGACGATAGATGGCCTTGCTATCATGATAAAACGATACTTTGCGTGACAGTATATTCAAAGTGATCAACAATACAGCTTCGTTAATGATTAGCAAGTGACCTATTTTAGTTGGTAGACCAAGTTAAATTTGCTTGATTCTTTTTCAGCTCAGTAGGAATATGAACATATCTGCTTTTAATCTACATAAATGTTTGTTTTAACTCAGTGTGAGATGCTGTAGAATACCAATCTCCGAAGTTGACTACTTGAGAATCGAGACCGGTTGCGATCAAGATCTCTGTTTTAATGAGAAACCATCTGGCTTTTCTCAGTTGGGAAACTCTGTCACAGTAACCGCCACGAATCGTTTTGAAGGTTGGGATGAAAAAAGTAACGTCATCGCCAATCATTGAAACTTGTGGAAGAACTTTATACCAATCTACTTTGATATCTATCACATCTCGTCGATATTCTGTATTTCTAAAAAAAAGGGAAAATAAGGTCCCGACTATGACTCTTTTCGAGCCACCATCCACCTTGTTATATCCCGACGAGCTTACCCGTACTCCCCTAATTCTTCTCGGCTTGCAAATAAGTATCAAAACAATGCTAACAGGCATCATGAACACTAAAAGTATACGACGATAGATGGCCTTGCTATCATGATAAAACGATTCTTTGCGTGACAGTATATTCAAAGTGATCAACAATACAGCTTCGTTAATGATTAGCAAGTGACCTATTTTAGTTGGTAGACCAAGTTAAATTTGCTTGATTCTTTTTCAGCTCAGTAGGAATATGAACATATCTGCTTTTAATCTACATAAATGTTTGTTTTAACTCAGTGTGAGATGCTGTAGAATACCAATCTCCGAAATTGACTACTTGAGAGTTGAGACCGGGTGCGATCAAGATCTCTGTTTTATTGAGAAACCATCTGGCTTTTCTCAGTTGGGAAACTCTGTGACAGTAACCGCCAACAATCGTTTTGAAGGTTGGGATGAAAAAAGTAACGTCATCGCCAATCATTGAAACTTTTGGAAGAACTTTATACCAATCTACTTTGATATCTATTAAATCTCGTCGATATTCTGTATTTCTAAAAAAAAGGGAAAATAAGGTCCCGACTATGACTCTTTTCGAGCCACCATCCACCTTGTTATATCCCGACGAGCTTACCCGTACTCCCCTAATTCTTCTCGGCTTGCAAATAAGTATCAAAACAATGCTAACAGGCATCATGAACACTAAAAGTATACGACGATAGATGGCCTTGCTATCATGATAAAACGATACTTTGCGTGACAGTATATTCAAAGTGATCAACAATACGGCTTCGTTGACGATTAGCAAGTGACCTATTTTAGTTGGTAAACCAAGTTAAATTTGCTTGATTCTTTTACAGCTCAGTAGGAATATGAACATATCTGCTTTTAATCTACATAAATGTTTGTTTTAACTCAGTGTGAGATGCTGTAGACTACCAATCTCCGAAGTTGACTACTTGAGAATCGAGACCGGGTGCGATCAAGATCTCTGTTTTAATGAGAAACCATCTGGCTTTTCTCAGTTGGGAAACTCTGTCACAGTAACCGCCACGAATCGTTTTGAAGGTTGGGATGGAAAAGGTAACGTCATCGCCAATCATTGAAACTTGTGGAAGAACTTTATACCAATCTACTTTGATATCTATCACATCTCGTCGATATTCTGTATTTCTAAAAAAAAAGGGAAAATAAGGTCCCGACTATGAGTCTTTTCGAGCCACCATCCACCTTGTTATATCCCGACGAGCTTACCCGTACTCCCCTAATTCTTCTCGGCTTGCAAATAAGTATCAAAACAATGCTAACAGGCATCATGAACACTATAAGTATACGAAGATAGATGGCCTTGCTATCATGATAAAACGATACTTTGCGTGACAGTATATTCAAAGTGATCAACAATACAGCTTCGTTAACGATTAGCAAGTGACCTATTTTAGTTGGTAAACCAAGTTAAATTTGCTTGATTCTTTTTCAGCTCAGTAGGAATATGAACATATCTGCTTTTAATCTACATAAATGTTTGTTTTAACTCAGTGTGAGATGCTGTAGAATACCAATCTCCGAAGTTGACTACTTGAGAATCGAGACCGGTTGCGATCAAGATCTCTGTTTTAATGAGAAACCATCTGGCTTTTCTCAGTTGGGAAACTCTGTCACAGTAACCGCCACGAATCGTTTTGAAGGTTGGGATGGAAAAGGTAACGTCATCGCCAATCATTGAAACTTGTGGAAGAACTTTATACCAATCTACTTTGATATCTATCACATCTCGTCGATATTCTGTATTTCTAAAAAAAAAGGGAAAATAAGGTCCCGACTATGAGTCTTTTCGAGCCACCATCCACCTTGTTATATCCCGACGAGCTTACCCGTACTCCCCTAATTCTTCTCGGCTTGCAAATAAGTATCAAAACAATACTAACAGGCATCATGAACACTAAAAGTATACGACGATAGATGGCCTTGCTATCATGATAAAACGATACTTTGCGTGACAGTATATTCAAAGTGATCAACAATACAGCTTCGTTAATGATTAGCAAGTGACCTATTTTAGTTGGTAGACCAAGTTAAATTTGCTTGATTCTTTTTCAGCTCAGTAGGAATATGAACATATCTGCTTTTAATCTACATAAATGTTTGTTTTAACTCAGTGTGAGATGCTGTAGAATACCAATCTCCGAAGTTGACTACTTGAGAATCGAGACCGGTTGCGATCAAGATCTCTGTTTTAATGAGAAACCATCTGGCTTTTCTCAGTTGGGAAACTCTGTCACAGTAACCGCCACGAATCGTTTTGAAGGTTGGGATGAAAAAAGTAACGTCATCGCCAATCATTGAAACTTGTGGAAGAACTTTATACCAATCTACTTTGATATCTATCACATCTCGTCGATATTCTGTATTTCTAAAAAAAGGGAAAATAAGGTCCCGACTATGACTCTTTTCGAGCCACCATCCACCTTGTTATATCCCGACGAGCTTACCCGTACTCCCCTAATTCTTCTCGGCTTGCAAATAAGTATCAAAACAATGCTAACAGGCATCATGAACACTAAAAGTATACGACGATAGATGGCCTTGCTATCATGATAAAACGATTCTTTGCGTGACAGTATATTCAAAGTGATCAACAATACAGCTTCGTTAATGATTAGCAAGTGACCTATTTTAGTTGGTAGACCAAGTTAAATTTGCTTGATTCTTTTTCAGCTCAGTAGGAATATGAACATATCTGCTTTTAATCTACATAAATGTTTGTTTTAACTCAGTGTGAGATGCTGTAGAATACCAATCTCCGAAATTGACTACTTGAGAGTTGAGACCGGGTGCGATCAAGATCTCTGTTTTAATGAGAAACCATCTGGCTTTTCTCAGTTGGGAAACTCTGTCACAGTAACCGCCACGAATCGTTTTGAAGGTTGGGATGGAAAAGGTAACGTCATCGCCAATCATTGAAACTTGTGGAAGAACTTTATACCAATCTAATTTGATATCTATCACATCTCGTCGATATTCTGTATTTCTAAAAAAAAAGGGAAAATAAGGTCCCGACTATGAGTCTTTTCGAGCCACCATCCACCTTGTTATATCCCGACGAGCTTACCCGTACTCCCCTAATTCTTCTCGGCTTGCAAATAAGTATCAAAACAATGCTAACAGGCATCATGAACACTATAAGTATACGAAGATAGATGGCCTTGCTATCATGATAAAACGATACTTTGCGTGACAGTATATTCAAAGTGATCAACAATACAGCTTCGTTAACGATTAGCAAGTGACCTATTTTAGTTGGTAAACCAAGTTAAATTTGCTTGATTCTTTTTCAGCTCAGTAGGAATATGAACATATCTGCTTTTAATCTACATAAATGTTTGTTTTAACTCAGTGTGAGATGCTGTAGAATACCAATCTCCGAAGTTGACTACTTGAGAATCGAGACCGGTTGCGATGAAGATCTCTGTTTTAATGAGAAACCATCTGGCTTTTCTCAGTTGGGAAACTCTGTCACAGTAACCGCCACGAATCGTTTTGAAGGTTGGGATGAAAAAAGTAACGTCATCGCCAATCATTGAAACTTGTGGAAGAACTTTATACGAATCTACTTTGATATCTATCACACCTCGTCGATATTCTGTATTTCTAAAAAAAGGGGAAATAAGGTCCCGACTATGACTCTTTTCGAGCCACCATCCACCTTGTTATATCCCGACGAGCTTATCCGTACTCCCCTAATTCTTCTCGGCTTGCAAATAAGTATCAAAACAATGCTAACAGGCATCATGAACACTAAAAGTATACGACGATAGATGGCCTTGCTATCATGATAAAACGATACTTTGCGTGACAGTATATTCAAAGTGATCAACAATACAGCTTCCTTAATGATTAGCAAGTGACCTATTTTAGTTGGTAGACCAAGTTAAATTTGCTTGATTCTTTTTCAGCTCAGTAGGAATATGAACACATCTGCTTTTAATCTACATAAATGTTTGTTTTAACTCAGTGTGAGATGCTGTAGAATACCAATCTCCGAAGTTGACTACTTGAGAATCGAGACCGGTTGCGATGAAGATCTCTGTTTTAATGAGAAACCATCTGGCTTTCCTCAGTTGGGAATCTCTGTCACAGACGCCACAAATCGTTTTGAAGGTTGGTATGAAAAAAGTAACGTTATCGCCAATCATTGAAACTTGTGGAAGAACATTATACCAATCTACTTTGATATCTATCACACCTCGTCGATATTCTGTATTTCTAAAAAAAGGGGAAAATAAGGTCCCGACTATGACTCTTTTCGAGCCGCCGTCCACCTTGTTATATCCCGAGGAGCTTACCCGTACTCCCCTAATTCTTCTTGGCTTGCAAATAAGTATCAAAACAATGCTAACAGGCATCATGAACACTAAAAGTATACGACGATAGATGGCCTTGCTATCATGATAAAACGATACTTTGCGTGACAGTATATTCAAAGTGATCAACAATACAGCTTCCTTAATGATTAGCAAGTGACCTATTTTAGTTGGTAAACCAAGTTAAATTTGCTTGATTCTTTTTCAGCTCAGTAGGAATATGAACATATCTGCTTTTAATCTACATAAATGTTTGTTTTAACTCAGTGTGAGATGCTGTAGAATACCAATCTCCGAAGTTGACTACTTGAGAATCGAGACCGGTTGCGATGAAGATCTCTGTTTTAATGAGAAACCATCTGGCTTTTCTCAGTTGGGAAACACTGTCACAGTAACCGCCACGAATCGTTTTGAAGGTTGGGATGAAAAATGTAACGTCATCGCCAATCATTGAAACTTGTGGAAGAACTTTATACCAATCTACTTTGATATCTATCACACCTCGTCGATATTCTTTATTTCTAAAAAAAAGGGGAAATAAGGTCCCGACTATGACTCTTTTCGAGCCACCATCCACCTTGTTATATCACGACGAGCTTACCCGTACTCCCCTAATTCTTCTCGGCTTGCAAATAAGTATCAAAACAATGCTAACAGGCATCATGAACACTAAAAGTATACGAAGATAGATGGCCTTGCTATCATGATAAAACGATACTTTGCGTGACAGTATATTCAAAGTGATCAACAATACAGCTTCCTTAATGATTAGCAAGTGACCTATTTTAGTTGGTAGACCAAGTTAAATTTGCTTGATTCTTTTTCAGCTCAGTAGGAATATGAACATATCTGCTTTTAATCTACATAAATGTTTGTTTTAACTCAGTGTGAGATGCTGTAGAATACCAATCTCCGAAGTTGACTACTTGAGAATCGAGACCGGTGCGATCAAGATCTCTGTTTTAATGAGAAACCATCTGGCTTTTCTCAGTTGGGAAACACTGTCACAGTAACCGCCATGAATCGTTTTGAAGGTTGGGATGAAAAAAGTAACGTCATCGCCAATCATTGAAACTTGTGGAAGAACTTTACACCAATCTACTTTGATATCTATCACACCTCGTCGATATTCTGTATTTCTAAAAGAAAGGGGAAATAAGGTCCCGACTATGACTCTTTTCGAGCCACCATCCACCTTGTTATATCACGACGAGCTTACCCGTACTCCCCTAATTCTTCTCGGCTTGCAAATAAGTATCAAAACAATGCTAACAGGCATCATGAACACTAAAAGTATACGACGATAGATGGCCTTGCTATCATGATAAAACGATACTTTGCGTGACAGTATATTCAAAGTGATCAACAATACAGCTTCGTTAATGATTAGCAAGTGACCTATTTTAGTTGGTAGACCAAGTTAAATTTGCTTGATTCTTTTTCAGCTCAGTAGGAATATGAACATATCTGCTTTTAATCTACATAAATGTTTGTTTTAACTCAGTGTGAGATGCTGTAAAATTTCCATCTCCGAAATTGACTACTTGAGAATCGAGACCGGTTGCGATCAAGATCTCTGTTTTAATGAGAAACCATCTGGCTTTTCTCAGTTGGGAAACACTGTCACAGTAACCGCCATGAATCGTTTTGAAGGTTGGGATGAAAAAAGTAACGTCATCGCCAATCATTGAAACTTGTGGAAGAACTTTACACCAATCTACTTTGATATCTATCACACCTCGTCGATATTCTGTATTTCTAAAAGAAAGGGGAAATAAGGTCCCGACTATGACTCTTTTCGAGCCACCATCCACCTTGTTATATCCCGAGGAGCTTACCCGTACTCCCCTAATTCTTCTCGGCTTGCAAATAAGTATCAAAACAATGCTAACAGGCATCATGAACACTAAAAGTATACGACGATAGATGGCCTTGCTATCATGATAAAACGATACTTTGCGTGACAGTATATTCAAAGTGATCAACAATACAGCTTCGTTAATGATTAGCAAGTGACCTATTTTAGTTGGTAGACCAAGTTAAATTTGCTTGATTCTTTTTCAGCTCAGTAGGAATATGAACATATCTGCTTTTAGTCTACATAAATGTTTGTTTTAACTCAGTGTGAGATGCTGTAGAATACCAATCTCCGAAGTTGACTACTTGAGAGTTGAGACCGGGTGCGATCAAGATCTCTGTTTTAATGAGAAACCATCTGGCTTTTCTCAGTTGGGAAACACTGTCACAGTAACCGCCATGAATCGTTTTGAAGGTTGGGATGAAAAAA
>CAJNAR010000091.1:0-28068 GCA_905220665.1 Albugo candida | reverse complement strand
CAGCTTCGACGGAATTATTACAACTTATTCAACCTCCCTTTGGACCACACAAGCCGATGGATATATTCACCATCGCACCAAATCGACATGGAAAAATGGTTCAATGGGAGAGCATATCATCATGGTGGAAAAACGCATTTAGAATGTGGCATCAGATGGATTGGAGCATTTCAATATCAGATTTAAATGTTTCACAACGCCATCAGTACTACATGGAACAGCCGATGTGGTTTCACTGCGACCAAAAATTACATTACGAAGCTGCTACTCGTCATCCGAGTACACAGAACGTTTGGTACAATCTTGGCATGGTGGATGAACCACATCGAACATTTCGAAAAACATTTGCTACACTTTTCGCCGTTCGAAGTTTGCAAGACTTTTCGTGAAAGCGACACATGGCCAACGAAGGAAGATTTCGTCGCCAACTATTACAACGACGAAGAGCAGAACACCTCGGATATGTCTGAAGAAAGGTTGCTGAGTCGACTTTACAATGAAATCACTCAGATTCTCCAGCGTATCCACTCGACGATTGGTCTCATCACTTGGATTATACCAACTACAAGTGGCAGATCATTTTATGTGGGAGTAAAAAGCAAGGAAAGGAAACATTATTTTGCATCTATTCCACGCTCACAACTCTCACGAATCGTCTGGAAACCACCCGAACCAACCAAGAGTCATCCGATGTCGACACATTGGGCATCACGGGAGAGATCGGACGCACTGGATTCAGAACGAGTTCGAACTTTTATGGCTACATCACGGCATCTTCGACAACGTGTATTACCAATTTTCGAGGATTTACAGTTTCGTCTAGCCTTTCGAATGTTGCCAGTTCGATCTCGTTTCTGGTTCTTAACAAATATTGAGCCCGACATTATCTTGTGCACGCAGCCTTCGTGTGGGCAGTGGAATCCGATCAACATCTCTTTCTAGAGTGCGATCACACGGCACAGTTATGGAGAGAGTTACTCCCTAGTTGGGATCAGTTTTTCTCCTCTCGACCACGTTGGACGCATATTGAATGTGCAATCGTACCAACTACGGTCGGATTGGAAAGAATATTTAGCAATTATATCGGATTTGTGGCTTGCATTGCAAGCGGTGACACTGCACTTCGTCTGGAAAGATCGGAATCGTCGTTTGTTCGATCAGCGATCAGCAACTCCGACAGTTCCAGCACTTTCCGTCATTTACACCACGTTTAGTGCGCACGTTCGGTACTTTCGAAGACAGTGTTACGACCAAGAGGAAAGCATTCGGCTTGCAAAGGTGCTACATCAACTCGCAACGCGAGGATCATTTGGTGGATTTTTCAGAAGTCGAAGATCATTGCTGCGGGTCCGGCACAGGCGAGTGGAACGGCAAGTGCAACTCGGATCCTAGTCCTAGTTGGCTGGTCATGCTCACCGTAGTGTGGCGCACACCAATTTGCAAACCACGGTACTTTTGGACCATTCTTACAACTTTACAAACTTACCACTTAACAACTTTACAACTTTCAACATCTATCCGTTACACGATGGACACACTCTCGTACTGTAGTGGTGAACGCTACCGCACTGCAGAACTAGCAACGAGGGACATATTATCAACTCTCACAGGTATTCTCGAAACGTTTTTATATGTATATATGTTATTTAAGATAGCCTAGGCAACTAGAGAAGTCAGTTAGTCTAATTCTAGTAATATAGACACCTTCAACTGAGCTACATCCCCCCACTTCTCAATTTGCCGGCTACTAAGTAACCCGCCAATTTAGTAAAACCATTCGAAAAAACAACCTTTTTCAACTCCTTCCTCTCGAAAACAATGGTCCAAGTCGACATATCGACACAACCAAGGGTGCTAGCGTCCACTTGTAGTGACGTGGCAACCCTCATGAGTCACCCTGTTTTGGGTGATTGCATGGTTGTTGATGAGTCATCACCCCTATGTGATGACGTGGAAAGTACCCCCACCCCCTGTGTGACGGTAAAGGGTAATACCGGTACTACCGGTGTAGGATGTGGTACCGGTGGTACAAGCGGTACTGTCGTTGCCCCGTCACAGGATGACCCAAAGGCAACTGCAATTGTGGACGACACTAAAAGTCCCACTTTGGCTGACCTGATCAGGTCACAGGAGTCCTTGCGTAAGGACCAGGCTAGAGCTCGGGCGAAATTTCGCGTGGAGCTCGCAAAGCCGAAAGCCTCGGATATCGAGGCTATCCTGCAGCTATATGCTGATGGGGAGCACCCGGATTGGTCGGTTTTGTCTGCGAAATTGGAAGCAGCAAGACCTTTCCAAATCCGGAAAGCAACCTTCCCGATGGTCTTGGAGACGGGCCAGTCCTTGACCCGTACTCCGAATGGGAAAATTTTATCCTCTCTGATGCGAGACCACGGCAATCCGGTCTTTGAAAGTTTACTGGAGAGCCGGTCAATCGCTCAGGTGTCCAAAATGCCTGGGGGAAACATCAGAGTGATGGTCACCACAGCGGATGCCTGCCAACAGTTGGAGTGTCAGCCGGTGACTATCCTTGGGGAAAAGTATTTTTTTCGAGAGTTTGATACTCTTGAAACAAAGTACTACCTCGATGTTTCGGCGTAGGCGTGGAGAAGAACGGAACAACATTCTCCGTGCTCTTCACCAACTCGGGTGTCAAGTGGTATATGACACCTTTCGCGAGACGGTTCCAACCAAAGAGGTGGTAATGTCGACTTGGAGAGTCTACTTTGGCTGCTCAACGTGTCCCCAACAACTGGTTAGAGTTGGTAAAGTGATTGAACAAATCGCTTACGACAAACAGCTCTACCCAGTACGGGGTAAGAATGCTCCTATTCCAACGGAACGACCACGTTTTGGTCAACGTGGTCCTTACTGCTTGGATTTGGGTGCTGCAATATACACGGGAACACGGCAACAACCAAAGGAAAACAAAAAGAACAACACAAAACAACCAAACACAACTCACACTCAGCCTCAGAATCAAAAGCAAGCAAAATCGCAACAAGAAAAACAAAAACAAACAACCGCGCCAACGGCAGTCGTGGTGGTCCCAAAAAAGGTGGAGAAGCCAATTCAAATTCAGGAATTGGAGACGAGGCGACCGGAGCGAAAAATTCCGACCAAATTTAGTTGGAGCTTAATACTCCTCCCTCTATCTCACCACCAGGGTCACCAGACTTATCACAGACCACTCCCCCCATCCTACATTTAAAAAGTCAATCATCTTCCCATCCACGGGTGGAGAAGGATGGTGACACATACATGCAGTTGGCATGGACGCGAGGAAAGCGTAATCGAACTGAGCCGTTCGACCAAATGGTTTCCAATGCACCACCTCGTGCGCTCCCAACGTTGGCGACAAGCAATTACTTTGCTGTGCTCGCAACCATGGAGGTGGATGTCGAAGAAGTTCAAGCGGTTGCCAATCCGGCGCATGGCAATCGCATTCAAATTATTCCCGTGAAAGCACGGATGCCAAAAGAGGTAGCCACTTCGAAAGAGGCGGCACACTTTTATAAGAAGCGTCATACAACGGTGGAAAAAGCAGAGCGACCAACTCGAATTGGTGAAATCGGAGAGCTCATGGAAATGGATTCCAAAAATGCACTCCACCAGCTTCGACCGGACAAGCTGGTCCAAGCCGATGCGTGCATCCCACATGTGCGTAGGCTGGTACAATTTTGTACTAACCCGGACCAAATCATCCGGGCAGCATTAGATCATCCCATCACCATGCATGGGGTGCTTATTTCATGCATGGAGTCGAATGATCCTGCGTTGGACGAAGTAGCACATCTACTTCTCATCAATCGCGTTTTTGCAGCGCACAATCTCGGCGAAGATGTCACATTTACGACGCGATGGAATCGCCACGTTGGTGGAAAAGTTCCCTCCAAGAGAGCTGTATTGTTCGAGAAAGTGATGCCTTGGTGGAGGTCAGTGCCGGACACTGTTCACGGTTTGACTCGGGCGACCAAAGCTCTCGCATTATTGGAATTGTTATTTATGTCTACTGCCCCGACATTTTACACAAACGATCACTGGATCCACTATCTCACCGATAGACCAGTGATCTGGATTCCGGGTCACCATTGTCGTTTACTCCCCATCAATGTGCTTATCTTGTTGTTCCGCTCCGACGTGGGCATAAAATGTTGGTCGCAATGGTTTGGTGGTAAATGGCAAGGACTTCTCTGTGGCGATATCGGCGAGCTCTCAGTCAATCTCAGTTTTTTCCCTGAAGAGAAAGCAACACTTCACCTCTCAAAAGAAGATGGTGAAATGAGGTTGATTGCCGGTCCACTTCAGCGTGAATGCTAAGGGCTCCTCGATTATTCCAACGTGGAACAATATCTCAGCACTCACGGTGAATGTTAATGGAATTCATAAAAATGGTCATCTTTTTATCGACCACATCCTATCACAACACTCCATTTGTTGTGTTCAAGAAACCAAGTTTCACGATCACAACCAACTGGACTCATTTCAGTTTTTATTATCCTCAAAAATGCAGCACAAAATGTTTGTCAATGATCACAACAGTGCATTTCTACATCCGACTCAAAACCGCAGTGGCGGCGTCATGACAATTCTTCGTTCGGACTTTCCCGGTTACTCAACAGCTGAAGAACTTACCGAACGAAGCATTCGAAATCGTTATTTGGTTTTGCGTCTTCTCATTCACGATGCACCGGTGTATATTCACAATATATATGCACCGGTCAAGGCCGAGGAACGAGTGGTTTTTATGATTTATTGCTTTCCAACACTTTCGAATCGACCGCAACACATATCGTATTTGGTGATTTCAACACGCCACTCGATTCAGCTATCGATGCTTCGAGTGGAACAATTCGACACGAACCAAGTCGATTAGCGTGTTTGGAATGGCTTTCACAGTTGGGTGTGGTAGACGCTTGGCGAATCCAACATCCGACTGAAAAAGTATTTACAGGACCATTACCGCGCAAGAATCGATTAGATTATATCTGCATGTCGGAAGAGCTATTCAATATGGTATACAAAACCTCTGAGTATTTTCGTCCACGACATGCGGGAGATCATCTGGCACAAAAAGTAACTTTTGCAAATCCAACTCAATCTCCGGGACGAGGATATTGGAAATGTTCATTACGATTATTTGAATATCCTAAAGTTGTCGAAGCAATCAAATTGGAAGCGAATTTGGTGCTCGAACAGTTACGGACAACTTCGAATCCCGGTAAAATGTGGGAAAGTTGGAAGACGAAAATCAAGAAACAGCTTCAAACCATTGAAAAAAAGGTTGCAAAAGATAGCCGACGTGATGTTGAGTCTAGCCAGCGTGTTTTGGAAGTCGCGGCAGCTCGCTATCGCATCCAAGACACCAATGAGTCACGGTATTTTTACGAATCGAGTCTCCAACAATTTCGAATTTCAGTCGAAAACAACGCGAAATACAACCAAGATGAAAGCTTCGACCATCACGTGAAGCATATGGAGAACTCTTCAAAGCATTTTTTTCGCCCTCCTGATAGTTCTTGTCGTCGCGTGCCGATCGAAAATGTTACCAAAAAATGTGGTACCGTGACATCGAACCCGAGGGAGATTATTGACGAATTCAGACATCATTGGGGTGGCGTCATGGGCTCTGTTTATAGCTCTGAGACTGACTCACATGTTCCAAGTGAAAGAAAGCAAAAAAAGTTACTCGATTCGATTCAAGTTTCACTTGCCTCAGCAGAGCAAGAACGTCTCTCAACTCGGTTAAGTACGACCGAGATGGCGGAAGCGATCAAGCACATGCGGAGTAGTTCTTCTCCAGGTATGGATGGACTACCAGCTGCATTTATCAGCTTGATCCGGAAACGTTCGGCGAGTGTCTGAAGATCGTGTTCGAATATCAGCTGGAAAGAGGAATTTTACTTCGATCACAACGTCACTCAGCAATCACACTTTTATACAAAAAGGATCACGAGGTGATCCTGGCAACTATCGACCGATCGCACTACTTTGCGTCGATGTGAAAGTACTTTCAAAAGTGCTGGCGTATCGATTGCAACGTTTTTTGCCAAAATTGATCCATCAAGATCAAAAAGCATTTGTGCGAGGAAGGTCAATGCATCATCATATTCGACATCTCACCGACATCCAAGACTTGGTCACTCATCGTGGGGAGGAAGCTTATGCGACTTTTCTCGACTTTGAGAAAGCTTATGATCGAGTCAATTGGACGTACATGTTTCGCGTTTTGGAAAAGATGGGCGTTGGAAAAAGTTTTATCGACTGGGTTCGTCTTTTGTACAATAACACAAAGGCGCAGTTGATGATTAATGGAAATATCACACCGTCCATTACACCACAACGTGGAGTGAAACAAGGTGATCCTCTCTCAGCATTACTTTTTCTGATGACGATCGAACCTTTGGGAAATTTACTTCGACAACATGAAGAACATGGAATTTGGATTAATGGCACGACTGTCGCAACTGGATTATTTTTTGCGGACGATTCGACATTGCTTTCAGAGACACCAAATGGTGTTTTGACGCAACTCGAACTCGTCCAAGTCTATTGCGATGGATCGGGTGCGAAACTCAACTTGAGTAAATCATCCTTGCTCTCGTTGAATCGGACCAAGCCGTGTCCACGTATTCCCAATTTGACCATAATGGGTCCGGAGGATTCGGTCAAGTATTTGGGTATTCCGTTCGGCCAGAAACCAACTCATTCGATGGTTATTTCAACTCTCGACAAGCGTTTTTACGATGGGTTTGGTGTATGGTTTCGACGAGCACGAACTGTTCGTGGTCGACTACTGGTTGCGCAGACGATGATTTTATCACGTTTGTGGCATTACACGATGCACGTAGACATACCAGCAGCGACCATTCGACAGTGGCAATCGATGTTAAATCGATTTGTGCTTGGTCGGAAACACAAAAAAGATTCAAAACATGTTCACCTACTCAGCAAAGAGTTTATATATCTTCGCCGACAAGATGGTGGACTACAAGTTCCTTTTTTGGTGGGACGACTAAAGCTACAACGTATTAAATTCCTTCAGCAGTTCGCATCCGATGCGTCAACAATTATTCCTGCGAATTGGACAACTGCTTCGACGGAATTATTCCAACTTATCCAACCTTCCTTTGGACCACACAAGCCGATGGATATATTCACCATCGCACCAAATCGACATGGGAAAATGGTTCAATGGGAGAGCATATCGTCATGGTGGAAACAAGCATTAAAATGTGGCATCAGATGGAGTGGAGCATTTCAATATCAGATTTAAATGTTTCACAACGCCGTCAGTACTACATGGAACAGCCGATGTGGTTCCACTGGGACCAAAAATTACATTACGAAGCTGCTACTCGTCATCCGAGTACGCAGAACGTTTGGTACAATCTTGGCATGGTGGATGAACCACATCGAACATTTCGAAAAACGTTTGCTACACTTTTCGACGTTCGAAGTTTGCAAGACTTTTTTCGTGAAAGCGACACATGGCCAACGAAGGAAGATTTCGTCGCCAACTATTACAACGACGAAGAGCTAAACACATCGGATATGGCTGAAGAAAAGTTGCTGAGTCGACTTTACAATGAAGTCACTCAGATTCTCCAGCGTATCCACTAGACGATTGGTCTCATCACTTGGATTATACCAACCACAAGTGGCAGATCATTTTATGTGGGAGTAAACAAGCAAGGAAAGGAAACATTATTTTCCATCTATTCCACGCTCACAACTCTCACGAATCGTCTGGAAACCTCCCGAACCAACCAAGAGTCATCCGATGTCGACACATTGGTCATCACGGGAGAGATCGGACGCACTGGATTCAGAACGAGTTCGAACTTTTATGGCTACATCACGGCATCTTCGAAAACGTGTATTACCAATTTTCGAGGATTTACAGTTTCGTATCGCCTTTCGAATGTTGCCAGTTCGATCTCGTTTCTGGTTCTTAACAAATATTCAGCCCGACATTATCTTGTGCACGCAGCCTTCGTGTGGGGCAGTGGAATCCGATCAACATCTCTTTCTAGAGTGCGATCACACGGCACAGTTATGGAGGGAGTTACTCCCTAGTTGGGATCAGTTATTCTCCTCGAGACCACGTTGGACGCATATTGCATGTGCAATCGTACCAACACTACGGTCGGATTGGAAAGACTATGTCGACATTATCTCAGATTTATGGCTTGCATTGCAAGCGGTGACACTGCACTTCGTCTGGACCGATCGGAATCGTCGTTTGTTCGATCAACGATCAGCAACTCCGACAGTTCCAGCACTTTCCGTCATTTACACCACGTTTAGTGCGCACGTTCGGTACTTTCGAAGACAGTGTTACGACCAAGAGGAACGCATTCAGCTTGCAAAGGTACTGGATCAACTCGCAACGCAGGGATCATTTGGTGGATTTTTCAGCAGTCGAAGATCATTGCTGCGGGTCCGGCACAGGCGAGTGGAACGGCAAGTGCAACTCGGGTCCTAGTCCTAGTTGGACGGCGTTGTTCAGCCTAGTGTGGCGCACACCAATGTGCACAGTACTTTTGGACCATTTTACAACACACGGTAGTTTTGGACCATTTTTTCACAATTTTTTACAACTTTCAACATCTATCCGTTACACGATGGATACACTCTCGTACTGTAGTGGTGAGCGCTACCGCACTGCAGGACTAGACATATTATCATCTCTCACAGGTATTTCACGAAATGTTTTTTATATGTATATATGTTATTTAGGATAGCCTAGGCAACTAGAGAAGTTAGTTTAGTCTAATTCTAGCAATATAGACACCTTCAACTGAGCTACATCCCCCCACTTCTCAATTTGCCGGCTACTAAGTAACCCGCCAATTTAGTAAAACCATTCGAAAAAACAACCTTTTTCAACTCCTTCCTCTCGAAAACAATGGTCCAAGTCGACATATCGACACAACCAAGGGTGCTAGCGTCCACTTGTAGTGACGTGGCAACCCTCATGAGTCACCCTGTTTTGGGTGATTGCATGGTTGTTGATGAGTCATCACCCCTATGTGATGACGTGGAAAGTACCCCCACCCCCTGTGTGACGGTAAAGGGTAATACCGGTACTACCGGTGTAGGATGTGGTACCGGTGGTACAAGCGGTACTGTCGTTGCCCCGTCACAGGATGACCCAAAGGCAACTGCAATTGTGGACGACACTAAAAGTCCCACTTTGGCTGACCTGATCAGGTCACAGGAGTCCTTGCGTAAGGACCAGGCTAGAGCTCGGGCGAAATTTCGCGTGGAGCTCGCAAAGCCGAAAGCCTCGGATATCGAGGCTATATTGCAGCTATATGCTGATGGGGAGCACCCGGATTGGTCGGTTCTGTCTGCTAAATTGGAAGCAGCAAGACCTTTCCAAATCCGGAAAGCAACCTTCCCGATGGTCTTGGAGACGGGCCAGTCCTTGACCCGTACTCCAAATGGAAAAATACTAACATCCCTGATGCGAGACCACGGTAATCCGGTTTTTGAAAGCCTCCTGGAGAGCCGGTCAATCGCTCAGGTGTCCAAAATGCCTGGGGGAAACATCAGAGTGATGGTCACCACAGCGGATGCCTGCCAACAGTTGGAGTGTCAGCCGGTGACTATCCTTGGGGAGAAGTACTTTTTTCGGGAGTTTGATACTCTTGAAACAAAGTACTACCTCGATGTTTTCGGCGTAGGCGTGGAGGAAGAACGGAACAACATTCTCCGTGCTCTTCACCAACTCGGGTGTCAAGTGGTATATGACACCTTTCGCGAGACGGTTCCAACCAAAGAGGTGGTAATGTCGACTTGGAGAGTCTACTTTGGCTGCTCAACGTGTCCCCAACAACTGGTTAGAGTTGGTAAAGTGATTGAACAAATCGCTTACGACAAACAGCTCTACCCAGTACGGGGTAAGAATGCTCCTATTCCAACGGAACGACCACGTTTTGGTCAACGTGGTCCTTACTGCTTGGATTTGGGTGCTGCAATATACACGGGAACACGGCAACAACCAAAGGAAAACAAAAAGAACAACACAAAACAACCAAACACAACTCACACTCAGCCTCAGAATCAAAAGCAAGCAAAATCGCAACAAGAAAAACAAAAACAAACAACCGCGCCAACGGCAGTCGTGGTGGTCCCAAAAAAGGTGGAGAAGCCAATTCAAATTCAGGAATTGGAGACGAGGCGACCGGAGCGCAAAAATTCCGACCAAATTTCGTTGGAGCTCAACAGTCCTCCCTCTATCTCACCACCAGGGTCACCAGACTTATCACAGACCACTCCCCCCATCCTACATTTAAAAAGTCAATCATCTTCCCATCCACGGGTGGAGAAGGATGGTGACACATACATGCAGTTGGCATGGACGCGAGGAAAGCGTAATCGAACTGAGCCGTTCGACCAAATGGTTTCCAATGCACCACCTCGTGCGCTCCCAACGTTGGCGACAAGCAATTACTTTGCTGTGCTCGCAACCATGGAGGTGGATGTCGAAGAAGTTCAAGCGGTTGCCAATCCGGCGCATGGCAATCGCATTCAAATTATTCCCGTGAAAGCACGGATGCCAAAAGAGGTAGCCACTTCGAAAGAGGCGGCACACTTTTATAAGAAGCGTCATACAACGGTGGAAAAAGCAGAGCGACCAACTCGAATTGGTGAAATCGGAGAGCTCATGGAAATGGATTCCAAAAATGCACTCCACCAGCTTCGACCGGACAAGCTGGTCCAAGCCGATGCGTGCATCCCACATGTGCGTAGGCTGGTACAATTTTGTACTAACCCGGACCAAATCATCCGGGCAGCATTAGATCATCCCATCACCATGCATGGGGTGCTTATTTCATGCATGGAGTCGAATGATCCTGCGTTGGACGAAGTAGCACATCTACTTCTCATCAATCGCGTTTTTGCAGCGCACAATCTCGGCGAAGATGTCACATTTACGACGCGATGGAATCGCCACGTTGGTGGAAAAGTTCCCTCCAAGAGAGCTGTATTGTTCGAGAAAGTGATGCCTTGGTGGAGGTCAGTGCCGGACACTGTTCACGGTTTGACTCGGGCGACCAAAGCTCTCGCATTATTGGAATTGTTATTTATGTCTACTGCCCCGACATTTTACACAAACGATCACTGGATCCACTATCTCACCGATAGACCAGTGATCTGGATTCCGGGTCACCATTGTCGTTTACTCCCCATCAATGTGCTTATCTTGTTGTTACGCTCCGACGTGGGCATAAAGTGTTGGTCGCAATGGTTTGGTGGTAAATGGCAAGGACTTCTCTGTGGCGATATCGGCGAGCTCTCAGTCAATCTCAGTTTTTTCCCTGAAGAGAAAGCAACACTTCACCTCTCAAAAGAAGATGGTGAAATGAGGTTGATTGCCGGTCCACTTCAGCGTGAATGCTAAGGGCTCCTCGATTATTCCAACGTGGAACAATATCTCAGCACTCACGGTGAATGTTAATGGAATTCATAAAAATGGTCATCTTTTTATCGACCACATCCTATCACAACACTCCATTTGTTGTGTTCAAGAAACCAAGTTTCACGATCACAACCAACTGGACTCATTTCAGTTTTTATTATCCTCAAAAATGCAGCACAAAATGTTTGTCAATGATCACAACAGTGCATTTCTACATCCGACTCAAAACCGCAGTGGCGGCGTCATGACAATTCTTCGTTCGGACTTTCCCGGTTACTCAACAGCTGAAGAACTTACCGAACGAAGCATTCGAAATCGTTATTTGGTTTTGCGTCTTCTCATTCACGATGCACCGGTGTATATTCACAATGTATATGCACCGGTCAGGGCCGAGGAACGAGTGGGTTTTTATGAGTTATTGCTTTCCAACACTTTCGAATCGACCGCAACACATATCGTATTTGGTGATTTCAACACGCCACTCGATCCAGCTATCGATGCTTCGAGTGGAACAATTCGACACGAACCAAGTCGATTAGCGTGTTTGGAATGGCTTTCACAGTTGGGTGTGGTAGACGCTTGGCGAATCCAACATCCGACTGAAAAAGTATTTACAGGACCATTACCGCGCAAGAATCGATTAGATTATATCTGCATGTCGGAAGAGCTATTCAATATGGTATACAAAACCTCTGAGTATTTTCGTCCACGACATGCGGGAGATCATCTGGCACAAAAAGTAACTTTTGCAAATCCAACTCAATCTCCGGGACGAGGATATTGGAAATGTTCATTACAATTATTTGAATATCCTAAAGTTGTCGAAGCAATCAAATTGGAAGCGAATTTGGTGCTCGAACAGTTACGGACAACTTCGAATCCCGGTAAAATGTGGGAATGTTGGAAGACGAAAATCAAGAAACAGCTTCAAACCATTGAAAAAAAGGTTGCAAAAGATAGCCGACGTGATGTTGAGTCTAGCCAGCGTGTTTTGGAAGTCGCAGCAGCTCGATATCGCATTCAGGACACCAATGAGTCAACGTATTTTTACGAATCGAGTCTCCACCAATTTCGAAGTTCAGTCGAAAACAACGCGAAATACAACCAAGATGAAAGTTTCGACCATCACGTGAAGCATATGGAGAACTCTTCAAAGTATTTTTTTCGCCCTCCGGATAGTTCTTGTCGTCGCGTGCCGATCGAAAATGTTACCAAAAAATGTGGTACAGTGACATCGAACCCGAGGGAGATTATTGACGAATTCAGAGATCATTGGGGTGGTGTCATGGGCTCTCTTTATAGCTCAGAGACCGACTCATATGATCCAAGTGACAGAAAGCAAAAAAAGTTACTCGATTCGATTCAAGTTTCACTTGCCTCAGCAGAGCAAGACCGTCTCTCCTCTCAGTTAAGTACGACCGAGATGGCGGAAGCGATCAAGCACATGCGGAGTAGTTCTTCTCCAGGTATGGATGGACTACCAGCTGCATTTTATCAGCTTGATCCGGAAACGTTTGGCGAGTGTTTGAAGATCGTGTTCGAATTTCAGCTAGAAAGAGGAATTTTACTGCGATCACAACGTCACTCAGCAATCACACTTTTATACAAAAAAGGATCACGAGGTGATCCTGGCAACTATCGACCGATCGCACTACTTTGCGTCGATGTGAAAGTACTTTCAAAAGTGTTGGCGTATCGATTGCAACGTTTTTTGCCAAAATTGATCCATCAAGATCAAAAAGCATTTGTGCGCGGAAGGTCAATGCATCATCATATTCGACATCTCACCGACATCCAAGACTTGGTCACTCATCGTGGGGAGGAAGCTTATGCGACTTTTCTCGACTTTGAGAAAGCTTATGATCGAGTCAATTGGACGTACATGTTTCGCGTTTTGGAAAAAATGGGTGTTGGAAAAAGTTTCATCGACTGGGTTCGTCTTTTGTACAATAACACAAAGGCGCAGTTGATGATTAATGGAAATATCACACCGTCCATTACACCACAACGTGGAGTGAAACAAGGTGATCCTCTCTCAGCATTACTTTTTCTGATGACGATCGAACCTTTGGGAAATTTACTTCGACAACATGAAGAACATGGCATTTGGATTAATGGCACGACTGTCGCAACTGGATTATTTTTTGCGGACGATTCGACATTGCTTTCAGAGACACCAAATGGTGTTTTGACGCAACTCGAACTCGTCCAAGTCTATTGCGATGGATCGGGTGCGAAACTCAACTTGAGTAAATCATCTTTGCTCTCGTTGAATCGGACCATGCCGTGTCCATGTATTCCCAATTTGACCATAATGGGTCCGGAGGATTCGGTCAAGTATTTGGGTATGCCGTTCGGCCAGACACCGACTCATTCGATGGTTATTTCAACTCTCGACAAGCGTTTTTACGATGGGTTTGGTGCATGGTTTCGACGAGCACGAACTGTTCGTGGTCGACTACTGGTTGCGCAGACGATGATTTTATCACGTTTGTGGCATTACACGATGCACGTAGACATACCAGTAGCGACAAGTCGACAGTGGCAATCGATGTTAAATCGATTTGTGCTTGGTCGGAAACACAAAAAAGATTCAAAACATGTTCACCTACTCAGCAAAGAGTTTTTATATCTTCGCCGACAAGATGGTGGACTACAAGTTCCTTTTTTGGTGGGACGACTAAAGCTACAACGTATTCAATTCCTTCAGCAGTTCGCATCCGATGCGTCAACAATTATTCCTGCGAATTGGACAACTGCTTCGACGGAATTATTACAACTTATCCAGCCTCCCTTTGGACCACACAAGCCGATGGATATATTCACCATCGCACCAAATCGACATGGAAAAATGGTTCAATGGGAGAGCATATCGTCATGGTGGAAAAAAGCATTTAGAATGTGGCATCAGATGGATTGGAGCATTTCAATATCAGATTTAAATGTTTCACAACGCCGTCAGTACTACATGGAACAGCCGATGTGGTTTCACTGCGACCAAAAATTACATTACGAAGCTGCTACTCGTCATCCGAGTACGCAGAACGTTTGGTACAATCTTGGCATGGTGGATGAACCACATCGAACATTTCGAAAAACGTTTGCTACACTTTTCGACGTTCGAAGTTTGCAAGACTTTTTTCGTGAAAGCGACACATGGCCAACGAAGGAAGATTTCGTCGCCAACTATTACAACGACGAAGAGCTAAACACGTCGGATATGTCTGAAGAAAAGTTGCTGAGTCGACTTTACAATGAAGTCACTCAGATTCTCCAGCGTATCCACTTGACGATTGGTCTCATCACTTGGATTATACCAACCACAAGTGGCAGATCATTTTATGTGGGAGTAAAAAGCAAGGAAAGGAAACATTATTTTCCATCTATTCCACGCTCACAACTCTCACGAATCGTCTGGAAACCACCCGAACCAACCAAGAGTCATCCGATGTCGACACATTGGTCATCACGGGAGAGATCGGACGCACTGGATTCAGAACGAGTTCGAACTTTTATGGCTACATCACGGCATCTTCGAAAACGTGTATTACCAATTTTTGAGGATTTACAGTTTCGTATCGCCTTTCGAATGTTGCCAGTTCGATCTCGTTTCTGGTTCTTAACAAATATTCAGCCCGACATTATCTTGTGCACGCAGCCTTCGTGTGGGGCAGTGGAATCCGATCAACATCTCTTTCTAGAGTGCGACCACACGGCACAGTTATGGAGGGAGTTACTTCCTAGTTGGGATCAGTTTTTCTCCTCTCGACCACGTTGGACGCATATTGCATGTGCAATCGTACCAACACTACGGTCGGATTGGAAAGAATATTTAGCAATTATATCGGATTCGTGGCTTGCATTGCAAGCGGTGACACTGCACTTCGTCTGGACAGATCGGAATCGTCGTTTGTTCGATCATCGATCAGCAACTCCGACAGTTCCAGCACTTTCCGTCATTTACACCACGTTTAGTGAGCACGTTCGGTACTTTCGAAGACAGTGTTACGACCAAGACGAACGCATTCGGCTTGCAAAGGTACTGGATCAACTCGAAACGCAAGGATCATTTGGTGGATTTTTCAGAAGTCGAAGATCATTGCTGCGGGTCCGGCACAGGCGAGTGGAACGGCAAGTGCAACTCGGATCCTAGTCCTAGTTGGTTGGTCATGCTCACCGTAGTGTGGCGCACACCACGTTGCAAACCACGGTACTTTTGGACCATTTTTACAACTTTACAAACTTACCACTTAACAACTTAACAACTTTCAACATCTATCCGTTACACGATGGACACACTCTCGTACTGTAGTGGTGAACGCTACCGCACTGCAGAACTAGCAACGAGGGACATATTATCAACTCTCACAGGTATTCTCGAAACGTTTTTATATGTATATATGTTATTTAAGATAGCCTAGGCAACTAGAGAAGTCAGTTAGTCTAATTCTAGTAATATAGACACCTTCAACTGAGCTACATCCCCCAACTTCTCAATTTGCCGGCTACTAAGTAACCCGCCAGTTTAGTAAAAACAACTCGAAAAAACAACTTTTTTCACCTCTTTCCTCTCGAACACAATGGTTCAAGTCGACATATCGACACAACCAAGGGTGCTAGCGTCGACTTGTACTGACGTGGCAACCCTCATGAGTCACCCTGTTTTGGGTGATTGTATGATTGTTGATCAGTCATCACCCCTATGTGATGACGTGGAAAGTACCCCCACCCCCTGTGTGACGGTACAGGGTAATACCGGTACTACCGGTGTAGGATGTGGTACCGGTGGTACATGCGGTACTATCGTTGCCTCGTCACAGGATGACCCAAAGGCAACTGCAAGTGTGGACGACACTAAAAGTCCCACTTTGGCTGACCTGATCAGGTCACAGGAGTCCTTGCGTAAGGACCAGGCTAGAGCTCGGGCGAAATTTCGCGTGGAGCTTCCAAAGCCTAAAGCCTCGGACATCGAGTCTATTATGCGATTGTATGCTGATGGACAACATCCCGAGTGGTCGGTGTTGGCAGAAAAATTGGAGGCAGCGAGGCCTTTTAAGGTCTCCAAAGCCACCTTTCCCATGATTCTGGAAACAGGTCAAGCGTTGGTGCGTACTCCAAATGGAAAAATCCTGTCTTCCCTTATGAAGGATCATGGGAATCCAGTATTCGAGAGTCTACTGGAGAGCAGAGCCATTGCTCAAGTCTCAAAGATGCCTGGTGGCAATCTTCGAGTGATGGTCTCCACCGAGGATGCTTGTCAACAGCTGGAGTGCCAGCCGATAACCATCCTCGGGTCTCAATACTTTTTTCGGGAGTACGATTCTCTCGAATCCAAATACTATCTGGATATATTTGGAGTGGGCGTGGAGGAAGAACGGATTCCGATTTTACGTTCCCTTCACAGTCTAGGATGTCCAGTAGTCTTTGCTACTTTCCGCGAAACTGTTCCGTGCAAGGGTGTCGTGATGTCGACGTGGAGAGTGTACTTTAGTACTCCTACATGCCCTCCACAGCTGGTCCGCATCGGTAAAGTATGCGAACAAATTGCATACGAAAAGATGCTTTACCCTGTGCGAGGGAAACACGCTCCTATCCCATCGGAACGACCACGTTTTGGTCAACGTGGTCCTTATTGCTTGGATTTGTGCGCTATATCAACCACGGGAGCACGGCAACAACAATCGAACAAGCAAAAGAAAAAGCAAAACCACATCCAAAATCAACCGCAACAAAAACCACAACAGCAACCAAAACAAACGAACGCGCCAACGGAGCTCGTGGTGGCACCACAAAAAGTAGTGAAGCCAGTTCTCAGTCAAGAATTGAAAGCGAGGAAACCTGACCGGAAGCTATCCGATCAAATCTCGTTGGAGCTCAACACTCCCCCCACTATCACACCACCAGGAGCACAAGCTTTATTGCAACACACACCTCCCATCCTCCAACTGACCAGTCAGTCATACTCCCAACCACGGGTAGAGCGGGATGGGGATGTATCCATGAAGTTGGCTTGGACGAGTGGAAAACGTAATCGGGTGGAGCCGTTCGACCAAATGTTCTCCAAAGCACCACCTCTTGCGCTTCCAAAACTAGCGACGAGTAACTATTTTCCGTGCTCGCAACTATGGAGGTGGAGATCGAAGAAGTAACAGCGGTTGCCAATCCAGAGAATGGCAATCGCGTCCAAATCATCCCCGTGAAAGCACGGATGCCAAAAGAGGTGGCCACCTCGAAAGAGGCGGCACACTTTTATCAAAAACGTCATACAACAATCGAAAAATCGGAACGACCAACCCGAGTTGGTGAAATAGGGGAGCTGATGGAAATCGATTCGAAAAATGCCCTTCACTCACTCCGACCGGACAAGCTGGTTCAAGCGGATTCTTGCATCCCTCATGTGCGGAAGCTAATCCAGTTCTGCACAAATCCGGACAAAATCATCCGAGCGGCACTTGATCATCCGATCACGATGAATGGTGTGCTCCTTGCATGTATGGAGTCGAATGATAAAGCTTTGGATGAAGTGGCTCATCTACTTATGATAAATCGCGTTTTTGCAACTCACAATCTCGGCGAAGATGTTACGTTTGCGACGCGATGGAGTCGCCACGTTGGTGGAAAAGTTCCCTCCAAGCGATCTGTTCTGTTCGAGAAAGTAATGTCGTGGTGGACGTCAGTGCCGGACATCGTTATCGGTTTGACTCGAGCAACGAAAGCTCTCGCGTTGTTGGAACTTTTATTCATGTGTACTGCTCCGACATTCTACACCAACGACCACTGGATCCAATATCTCACCGATGGACCAGTGATCTGGATTCCGGGTCATCATTGTCGTTTACTTCCAACCAATGTGATCATATCCTTCTTCCGCTCCGACGTTGGCATAAAGTGTTGGTCACAATGGTTTGGAGGTAGATGGCGTGGACTTCTCCATGGTGACATCGCTGAGCTTTCCGTCAATCTCAGCTTTTTTCCAGAGGAGCACACAACACTTCACCTCTCACAACAAGATGGTGAAATGAGGTTGATTACTGGTCCACTTCAGCGTGAATGCTAAGGGCTCCTCGATTATTTCAACGTGGAACCATATCTCAGCACTCACGGTGAATGTTAATGGAATACATAAAAACGATCATCTTTTTATCGACCACATCGTATCACAATACTCCATTTGTTGTGTTCAAGAAACCAAGTTTCACGATCGCAACCAACTGGAATCATTTCAATTTTTATTATCCTCAAAAATGCAGCACAAAATGTTTGTCAATGATCACAACAGTGCTTTTCTCCATCCGACTCAAAACCGCAGTGGCGGCGTCATGACAATTCTTCGTTCGGACTTTCCCGGTTACTCAACAGCTGAAGAACTCACCGATCGAAGCATTCGAAATCGTTATTTGGTTTTGCGTCTTCTCATTCACGATGCACCGGTGTATATTCACAATGTATATGCACCGGTCACGGCCGAGGAACGAGTGGGTTTTTATGATTTATTGCTTTCCAACACTTTCGAATCGACCGCAACACATATCGTATTTGGTGATTTCAACACGCCACTCGATCCAGCTATCGATGCTTCGAGTGGAACAATTCGACACGAACCAAGTCGATTAGCGTGTTTGGAATGGCTTTCACAGTTGGGTGTGGTAGACGCTTGGCGAATCCAACATCCGACTGAAAAAGTATTTACAGGACCATTACCGCGCAAGAATCGACTTGATTATATCTGCATGTCGGAAGAGCTATTCAATATGGTATACAAAACCTCTGAGTATTTTCGTCCACGACATGCGGGAGATCATCTGGCACAAAAAGTAACTTTTGCAAATCCAACTCAATCTCCGGGACGAGGATATTGGAAATGTTCATTGCGATTATTTGAATATCCTAAAGTTGTCGAAGCAATCAAATTGGAAGCGAATTTGGTGCTCGAACAGTTACGGACAACTTCGAATCCCGGTAAAATGTGGGAAAGTTGGAAGACGAAAATCAAGAAACAGCTTCAAACCATTGAAAAAAAGGTTGCAAAAGATAGCCGACGTGATGTTGAGTCTAGCCAGCGTGTTTTGGAAGTCGCAGCAGCTCGATATCGCATTCAGGACACCAATGAGTCACGGTATTTTTACGAATCGAGTCTCCAACAATTTCGAATTTCAGTCGAAAACAACGCGAAATACAACCAAGATGAAAGTTTCGACCATCACGTGAAGCATATGGAGAACTCTTCAAAGTATTTTTTTCGCCCTCCGGATAGTTCTTGTCGTCGCGTGCCGATCGAAAATGTTACCAAAAAATGTGGTACCGTGACATCGAACCCGAGGGAGATTATTGACGAATTCAGAGATCATTGGGGTGGTGTCATGGGCTCTGTTTATAGCTCAGAGACCGACTCAAATGTTCCAAGTGACAGAAAGCAAAAAAAGTTACTCGATTCGATTCAAGTTTCACTTGCCTCAGCAGAGCAAGAACGTCTCTCAACTCGGTTAAGTACGACCGAGATGGCGGAAGCGATCAAGCACATGCGGAGTAGTTCTTCTCCAGGTATGGATGGACTACCAGCTGCATTTTATCAGCTTGATCCGGAAACGTTTGGCGAGTGTTTGAAGATCGTGTTCGAATTTCAGCTAGAAAGAGGAATTTTACTGCGATCACAACGTCACTCAGCAATCACACTTTTATACAAAAAAGGATCACGAGGTGATCCTGGCAACTATCGACCGATCGCACTACTTTGCGTCGATGTGAAAGTACTTTCAAAAGTGTTGGCGTATCGATTGCAACGTTTTTTGCCAAAATTGATCCATCAAGATCAAAAAGCATTTGTGCGCGGAAGGTCAATGCATCATCATATTCGACATCTCACCGACATCCAAGACTTGGTCACTCATCGTGGGGAGGAAGCTTATGCGACTTTTCTCGACTTTGAGAAAGCTTATGATCGAGTCAATTGGACGTACATGTTTCGCGTTTTGGAAAAAATGGGTGTTGGAAAAAGTTTCATCGACTGGGTTCGTCTTTTGTACAATAACACAAAGGCGCAGTTGATGATTAATGGAAATATCACACCGTCCATTACACCACAACGTGGAGTGAAACAAGGTGATCCTCTCTCAGCATTACTTTTTCTGATGACGATCGAACCTTTGGGAAATTTACTTCGACAACATGAAGAACATGGCATTTGGATTAATGGCACGACTGTCGCAACTGGATTATTTTTTGCGGACGATTCGACATTGCTTTCAGAGACACCAAATGGTGTTTTGACGCAACTCGAACTCGTCCAAGTCTATTGCGATGGATCGGGTGCGAAACTCAACTTGAGTAAATCATCTTTGCTCTCGTTGAATCGGACCATGCCGTGTCCATGTATTCCCAATTTGACCATAATGGGTCCGGAGGATTCGGTCAAGTATTTGGGTATGCCGTTCGGCCAGACACCGACTCATTCGATGGTTATTTCAACTCTCGACAAGCGTTTTTACGATGGGTTTGGTGCATGGTTTCGACGAGCACGAACTGTTCGTGGTCGACTACTGGTTGCGCAGACGATGATTTTATCACGTTTGTGGCATTACACGATGCACGTAGACATACCAGTAGCGACAAGTCGACAGTGGCAATCGATGTTAAATCGATTTGTGCTTGGTCGGAAACACAAAAAAGATTCAAAACATGTTCACCTACTCAGCAAAGAGTTTTTATATCTTCGCCGACAAGATGGTGGACTACAAGTTCCTTTTTTGGTGGGACGACTAAAGCTACAACGTATTCAATTCCTTCAGCAGTTCGCATCCGATGCGTCAACAATTATTCCTGCGAATTGGACAACAGCTTCGACGGAATTATTACAACTTATCCAACCTCCCTTTGGACCACACAAGCCGATGGATATATTCACCATCGCACCAAATCGACATGGAAAAATGGTTCAATGGGAGAGCATATCGTCATGGTGGAAACAAGCATTTAAAATGTGGCATCAGATGGATTGGAGCATTTCAATATCAGATTTAAATGTTTCACAACGCCGTCAGTACTACATGGAACAGCCGATGTGGTTTCACCGCGACCAAAAATTACATTACGAAGTAGCTACTCGTCATCCGAGTACGCAGAACGTTTGGTACAATCTTGGCATGGTGGATGAACCACATCGAACATTCCGAAAAACGTTTGCTACACTTTTCGACGTTCGAAGTTTGCAAGACTTTTTTCGTGAAAGCGACACATGGCCAACGAAGGAAGATTTCGTCGCCAACTATTACAACGACGAAGAGCTAAACACATCGGATATGGCAGAAGAAAAGTTGCTGAGTCGACTTTACAATGAAGTCACTCAGATTCTCCAGCGTATCCACTTGACGATTGGTCTCATCACTTGGATTATACCAACCACAAGTGGCAGATCATTTTATGTGGGAGTAAAAAGCAAGGAAAGGAAACATTATTTTCCATCTATTCCACGCTCACAACTATCACGAATCGTCTGGAAACCTCCCGAACCAACCAAGAGTCATCCGATGTCGACACATTGGTCATCACGGGAGAGATCGGACGCACTGGATTCAGAACGAGTTCGAACTTTTATGGCTACATCACGGCATCTTCGAAAACGTGTATTACCAATTTTTGAGGATTTACAGTTTCGTATCGCCTTTCGAATGTTGCCAGTTCGATCTCGTTTCTGGTTCTTAACAAATATTCAGCCCGACATTATCTTGTGCACGCAGCCTTCGTGTGGGGCAGTGGAATCCGATCAACATCTCTTTCTAGAGTGCGACCACACGGCACAGTTATGGAGGGAGTTACTTCCTAGTTGGGATCAGTTTTTCTCCTCTCGACCACGTTGGACGCATATTGCATGTGCAATCGTACCAACACTACGGTCGGATTGGAAAGAATATTTAGCAATTATATCGGATTCGTGGCTTGCATTGCAAGCGGTGACACTGCACTTCGTCTGGACAGATCGGAATCGTCGTTTGTTCGATCATCGATCAGCAACTCCGACAGTTCCAGCACTTTCCGTCATTTACACCACGTTTAGTGAGCACGTTCGGTACTTTCGAAGACAGTGTTACGACCAAGACGAACGCATTCGGCTTGCAAAGGTACTGGATCAACTCGAAACGCAAGGATCATTTGGTGGATTTTTCAGAAGTCGAAGATCATTGCTGCGGGTCCGGCACAGGCGAGTGGAACGGCAAGTGCAACTCGGATCCTAGTCCTAGTTGGTTGGTCATGCTCACCGTAGTGTGGCGCACACCACGTTGCAAACCACGGTACTTTTGGACCATTTTTACAACTTTACAAACTTACCACTTAACAACTTAACAACTTTCAACATCTATCCGTTACACGATGGACACACTCTCGTACTGTAGTGGTGAACGCTACCGCACTGCAGAACTAGCAACGAGGGACATATTATCAACTCTCACAGGTATTCTCGAAACGTTTTTATATGTATATATGTTATTTAAGATAGCCTAGGCAACTAGAGAAGTCAGTTAGTCTAATTCTAGTAATATAGACACCTTCAACTGAGCTACATCCCCCAACTTCTCAATTTGCCGGCTACTAAGTAACCCGCCAGTTTAGTAAAAACAACTCGAAAAAACAACTTTTTTCACCTCTTTCCTCTCGAACACAATGGTTCAAGTCGACATATCGACACAACCAAGGGTGCTAGCGTCGACTTGTACTGACGTGGCAACCCTCATGAGTCACCCTGTTTTGGGTGATTGTATGATTGTTGATCAGTCATCACCCCTATGTGATGACGTGGAAAGTACCCCCACCCCCTGTGTGACGGTACAGGGTAATACCGGTACTACCGGTGTAGGATGTGGTACCGGTGGTACATGCGGTACTATCGTTGCCTCGTCACAGGATGACCCAAAGGCAACTGCAAGTGTGGACGACACTAAAAGTCCCACTTTGGCTGACCTGATCAGGTCACAGGAGTCCTTGCGTAAGGACCAGGCTAGAGCTCGGGCGAAATTTCGCGTGGAGCTTCCAAAGCCTAAAGCCTCGGACATCGAGTCTATTATGCGATTGTATGCTGATGGACAACATCCCGAGTGGTCGGTGTTGGCAGAAAAATTGGAGGCAGCGAGGCCTTTTAAGGTCTCCAAAGCCACCTTTCCCATGATTCTGGAAACAGGTCAAGCGTTGGTGCGTACTCCAAATGGAAAAATCCTGTCTTCCCTTATGAAGGATCATGGGAATCCAGTATTCGAGAGTCTACTGGAGAGCAGAGCCATTGCTCAAGTCTCAAAGATGCCTGGTGGCAATCTTCGAGTGATGGTCTCCACCGAGGATGCTTGTCAACAGCTGGAGTGCCAGCCGATAACCATCCTCGGGTCTCAATACTTTTTTCGGGAGTACGATTCTCTCGAATCCAAATACTATCTGGATATATTTGGAGTGGGCGTGGAGGAAGAACGGATTCCGATTTTACGTTCCCTTCACAGTCTAGGATGTCCAGTAGTCTTTGCTACTTTCCGCGAAACTGTTCCGTGCAAGGGTGTCGTGATGTCGACGTGGAGAGTGTACTTTAGTACTCCTACATGCCCTCCACAGCTGGTCCGCATCGGTAAAGTATGCGAACAAATTGCATACGAAAAGATGCTTTACCCTGTGCGAGGGAAACACGCTCCTATCCCATCGGAACGACCACGTTTTGGTCAACGTGGTCCTTATTGCTTGGATTTGTGCGCTATATCAACCACGGGAGCACGGCAACAACAATCGAACAAGCAAAAGAAAAAGCAAAACCACATCCAAAATCAACCGCAACAAAAACCACAACAGCAACCAAAACAAACGAACGCGCCAACGGAGCTCGTGGTGGCACCACAAAAAGTAGTGAAGCCAGTTCTCAGTCAAGAATTGAAAGCGAGGAAACCTGACCGGAAGCTATCCGATCAAATCTCGTTGGAGCTCAACACTCCCCCCACTATCACACCACCAGGAGCACAAGCTTTATTGCAACACACACCTCCCATCCTCCAACTGACCAGTCAGTCATACTCCCAACCACGGGTAGAGCGGGATGGGGATGTATCCATGAAGTTGGCTTGGACGAGTGGAAAACGTAATCGGGTGGAGCCGTTCGACCAAATGTTCTCCAAAGCACCACCTCTTGCGCTTCCAAAACTAGCGACGAGTAACTATTTTCCGTGCTCGCAACTATGGAGGTGGAGATCGAAGAAGTAACAGCGGTTGCCAATCCAGAGAATGGCAATCGCGTCCAAATCATCCCCGTGAAAGCACGGATGCCAAAAGAGGTGGCCACCTCGAAAGAGGCGGCACACTTTTATCAAAAACGTCATACAACAATCGAAAAATCGGAACGACCAACCCGAGTTGGTGAAATAGGGGAGCTGATGGAAATCGATTCGAAAAATGCCCTTCACTCACTCCGACCGGACAAGCTGGTTCAAGCGGATTCTTGCATCCCTCATGTGCGGAAGCTAATCCAGTTCTGCACAAATCCGGACAAAATCATCCGAGCGGCACTTGATCATCCGATCACGATGAATGGTGTGCTCCTTGCATGTATGGAGTCGAATGATAAAGCTTTGGATGAAGTGGCTCATCTACTTATGATAAATCGCGTTTTTGCAACTCACAATCTCGGCGAAGATGTTACGTTTGCGACGCGATGGAGTCGCCACGTTGGTGGAAAAGTTCCCTCCAAGCGATCTGTTCTGTTCGAGAAAGTAATGTCGTGGTGGACGTCAGTGCCGGACATCGTTATCGGTTTGACTCGAGCAACGAAAGCTCTCGCGTTGTTGGAACTTTTATTCATGTGTACTGCTCCGACATTCTACACCAACGACCACTGGATCCAATATCTCACCGATGGACCAGTGATCTGGATTCCGGGTCATCATTGTCGTTTACTTCCAACCAATGTGATCATATCCTTCTTCCGCTCCGACGTTGGCATAAAGTGTTGGTCACAATGGTTTGGAGGTAGATGGCGTGGACTTCTCCATGGTGACATCGCTGAGCTTTCCGTCAATCTCAGCTTTTTTCCAGAGGAGCACACAACACTTCACCTCTCACAACAAGATGGTGAAATGAGGTTGATTACTGGTCCACTTCAGCGTGAATGCTAAGGGCTCCTCGATTATTTCAACGTGGAACCATATCTCAGCACTCACGGTGAATGTTAATGGAATACATAAAAACGATCATCTTTTTATCGACCACATCGTATCACAATACTCCATTTGTTGTGTTCAAGAAACCAAGTTTCACGATCGCAACCAACTGGAATCATTTCAATTTTTATTATCCTCAAAAATGCAGCACAAAATGTTTGTCAATGATCACAACAGTGCTTTTCTCCATCCGACTCAAAACCGCAGTGGCGGCGTCATGACAATTCTTCGTTCGGACTTTCCCGGTTACTCAACAGCTGAAGAACTCACCGATCGAAGCATTCGAAATCGTTATTTGGTTTTGCGTCTTCTCATTCACGATGCACCGGTGTATATTCACAATGTATATGCACCGGTCAAGGCCGAGGAACGAGTGGGTTTTTATGATTTATTGCTTTCCAACACTTTCGAATCGACCGCAACACATATCGTATTTGGTGATTTCAACACGCCACTCGATCCAGCTATCGATGCTTCGAGTGGAACAATTCGACACGAACCAAGTCGATTAGCGTGTTTGGAATGGCTTTCACAGTTGGGTGTGGTAGACGCTTGGCGAATCCAACATCCGACTGAAAAAGTATTTACAGGACCATTACCGCGCAAGAATCGACTTGATTATATCTGCATGTCGGAAGAGCTATTCAATATGGTATACAAAACCTCTGAGTATTTTCGTCCACGACATGCGGGAGATCATCTGGCACAAAAAGTAACTTTTGCAAATCCAACTCAATCTCCGGGACGAGGATATTGGAAATGTTCATTGCGATTATTTGAATATCCTAAAGTTGTCGAAGCAATCAAATTGGAAGCGAATTTGGTGCTCGAACAGTTACGGACAACTTCGAATCCCGGTAAAATGTGGGAAAGTTGGAAGACGAAAATCAAGAAACAGCTTCAAACCATTGAAAAAAAGGTTGCAAAAGATAGCCGACGTGATGTTGAGTCTAGCCAGCGTGTTTTGGAAGTCGCAGCAGCTCGATATCGCATTCAGGACACCAATGAGTCACGGTATTTTTACGAATCGAGTCTCCAACAATTTCGAATTTCAGTCGAAAACAACGCGAAATACAACCAAGATGAAAGTTTCGACCATCACGTGAAGCATATGGAGAACTCTTCAAAGTATTTTTTTCGCCCTCCGGATAGTTCTTGTCGTCGCGTGCCGATCGAAAATGTTACCAAAAAATGTGGTACCGTGACATCGAACCCGAGGGAGATTATTGACGAATTCAGAGATCATTGGGGTGGTGTCATGGGCTCTGTTTATAGCTCAGAGACCGACTCAAATGTTCCAAGTGACAGAAAGCAAAAAAAGTTACTCGATTCGATTCAAGTTTCACTTGCCTCAGCAGAGCAAGAACGTCTCTCAACTCGGTTAAGTACGACCGAGATGGCGGAAGCGATCAAGCACATGCGGAGTAGTTCTTCTCCAGGTATGGATGGACTACCAGCTGCATTTTATCAGCTTGATCCGGAAACGTTTGGCGAGTGTTTGAAGATCGTGTTCGAATTTCAGCTAGAAAGAGGAATTTTACTGCGATCACAACGTCACTCAGCAATCACACTTTTATACAAAAAAGGATCACGAGGTGATCCTGGCAACTATCGACCGATCGCACTACTTTGCGTCGATGTGAAAGTACTTTCAAAAGTGTTGGCGTATCGATTGCAACGTTTTTTGCCAAAATTGATCCATCAAGATCAAAAAGCATTTGTGCGCGGAAGGTCAATGCATCATCATATTCGACATCTCACCGACATCCAAGACTTGGTCACTCATCGTGGGGAGGAAGCTTATGCCACTTTTCTCGACTTTGAGAAAGCTTATGATCGAGTCAATTGGACGTACATGTTTCGCGTTTTGGAAAAAATGGGTGTTGGAAAAAGTTTCATTGACTGGGTTCGTCTTTTGTACAATAACACAAAGGCGCAGTTGATGATTAATGGAAATATCACACCGTCCATTACACCACAACGTGGAGTGAAACAAGGTGATCCTCTCTCAGCATTACTTTTTCTGATGACGATCGAACCTTTGGGAAATTTACTTCGACAACATGAAGAACATGGCATTTGGATTAATGGCACGACTGTCGCAACTGGATTATTTTTTGCGGACGATTCGACATTGCTTTCAGAGACACCAAATGGTGTTTTGACGCAACTCGAACTCGTCCAAGTCTATTGCGATGGATCGGGTGCGAAACTCAACTTGAGTAAATCATCTTTGCTCTCGTTGAATCGGACCATGCCGTGTCCATGTATTCCCAATTTGACCATAATGGGTCCGGAGGATTCGGTCAAGTATTTGGGTATGCCGTTCGGCCAGACACCGACTCATTCGATGGTTATTTCAACTCTCGACAAGCGTTTTTACGATGGGTTTGGTGTATGGTTTCGACGAGCACGAACTGTCCGTGGTCGACTACTGTTTACTTATCACGTTTGTGGCATTAC
>CAJNAR010000090.1:0-25350 GCA_905220665.1 Albugo candida | reverse complement strand
TGGTCAAATTGGTGCAGATTACTGGGAATTGAGTGCGCGTCCAATCTATTGGCGATAAAAAGCAGCTTTGCCACATGGAAGCTGTCGTCTAAGCGATTTTGACCTGACAGCTTGCAGTCCGCCAATCTGTTGGAAGCATGTACTTGCTGAAGACTGAGATCGACTCGATGAATGAAATCTTTCAGTATGCTGAAATCGCTCAAGTCATCATAAACGAATACGACATAATGACAGACAGAGAAAAGAAATATCGCCTGCTGAATCGAGTTCGCCTCGATTTTTTTCAAGCTAATACGTTGATACTGCGAAGTTCCAGCTTTTGAGGTATGCTTTGTATCATCTTGAGACTTGGAATTCTTGGGCGTCAACGACATCTCATCCAGATAGTGAGAGCTTAAAATTGGCTCGGTATCGAGCAATATGATATTTCCAGGTGTATCATCTGTCCCACTACTGAGCAATAGATCGATGCCTCTCGATTTGCGTTGTTCAAGAGAGATTGAATTTTTTGAAATTACTTTGCATGAGACTCCGACACTTTCCACATCATTTTTATCCGTTACCACCTCTGTCACTTGGTCAGAACCCAGCTCAGCCAATTCACCCGCAAGTATCGATGCAATTGTGCTTTTGCCGGCCCCATCCAAGCCAAGAACGCCCACAATCATGAGATCAGTTGCACCGAGACATGTTCCCAGACAAGAATATAAATCTGTAGCAACATTCAGCTGGGCATTCACAAGTTTGATGCTTTGTCGAGGAAATCGGAATGCGAGATTTCTGTCGATTAAATTTGGCATCGAAGGCGATTGACATTTCGCAATTGGACTCGATTTCAGAAGTCTGACAATCGGAGTTGGTGACTTATATATTGAATTGACCGACGAAGAGTGCTTGAAGTCCGATGAAATCCCGCGTTTCAGTGTCGATTCTGGCGAGGCGTACGAGAAAGCTTGTTCTGGCGTATAAGCTTCCGTCAAGCTCTCTTTTTTTCTGTCAGGAGTATTCGGTGATGCCGCCGGTGGGATATCATCAGTCCTTTTGTTTGCCAACTGATTAGTAAGATTATTTGAATATATCTTCGCTTTTAACGCTGTGGGTGGATTGGGAGATTCAGAATCGCTTTTCTTCTCTTTGCTCAAGTTCTCGAGCATTGTTGGATTCGCGCATTCTGCCATAACTGGTCGCGAGAGAATTGAGAAATTTCCCTTTGATGATGTATCACTTTTAAGATTTCTTGTGCTTCCATCCTGAATGATCAACACAGCGCTAAGTATCAGATCAAAATGCTCGTTGATATAGTTTGCAGCTCACTGAGAAAAGATTCTTATGTGTGTTCCGTAGCGTCCTGCGATGACTTTGATCGCGTTTGTACTTATTCTGCCTCGCTTTTGTTGATATTACTCCGGAGCGAATTCCATTCGGGTCTCTTTGTCAGCCTTAATTAAGTCATAAATGAGAATTTATCATCAGATTTAGTACTCCAATTAGGCATTCATTGTATCTGAATTCCGTACTATTAAAGCAAAGCCAATCATAGATTGCGCTCGCAGATAAAAGATTATAATATTAATGAAGCTTTTCTATAGATCATACCAATGTAAGACTGCCGGAAGGTATTTGTTCGCCAGATCCAAATAATACGACATACTGGTCTCGAATTCACTTGGCTGCAAACGTGCTATTCTCTCTTCAATACACAAGTTGTAGGTTGGAAGTGCTAATAATATCTCTCTATGATCATGTACTTTGCTCCGTGCCGGAGGTTTAGTACCCAATATGACCAGCCAGTAACGAACGATATCGAGTGCTTCCTCTGGTAATGTGTTTCCACTTTTTAGGAGCACTTGATACAGATACTCATCATTTATGAGCGGGCTGAGCTCATCGTGAGCTTCCGGGATATCATTGTCAGTGGATGACAAGACTCTTACGTCAAAGTTTTCTCTGGAGACACCTAAAAGCCATTCCTTCGCCGATATTGATTTCAGATTTTCGGTAGCTTCATCCGTTGAGTTTAAAAATAATAAACTAAAGCCTCGCCTACAAGTAAAGTAGAGAATCAGTATGACATAATATATCGAAAGAAGTAACTCACAGAAATAAGACGAGTTGAATCCAGTCCGGATGTCCATCTTCTCGAAACATATTTGCGAGTGATACCATATATCGAAATACCCAACTCTGATATGGAGTTTGGGCCTGTTGTAATATGAGAAGCGCATTTGCAGCATCGGAAAGAGACATCTTTGTACCCTTTTGAGTATGGTAGTTTTCGAGTTGTACTTGACCAAATTTGTGAATTTGCTGCTCTGGGTCGATACTTTGAAACTTCGCATCAGCTTCCGAAGGCTCACATACCAGCTCAAGAGAATTGTTTTTGAGCCACATTGTCGGTACTAACGAGCAGGTAATGTTGCGATTATTTCCATCGATGCACAAGTACCCACCATGATAATTCTTCAGTGCGACTGAACTTCTTACTTCTGCGAAATTGTCAGTCTGATTCTTCGTTGTCGATTGATTGGTGGCATCTTCATGGTCTTCCATCGAAACAATCTCGAAAGTCTCCCACGTTGAGTTGAATGATCGATCGGCAAGAATTCTACCATCTCTCTCGACGCACAAGAATTTTCCGTACACGCTTCGCAGGAACAATTTTCCATTGTCATCAAAAATTATTTGCCAGAAGCATTCCTGACTTTTCGCTTGACTCATTTCTACTTGGCCATTTTCTGTTGCGACAAGATGCAGACCTTCGGAAGACTTGAAAACTAACATGCAGAACCATTTTTGTCTGATGTCCCGTAAAGGTAAGAGCGAATATCTAGAGCGCCAAGCTTCCTTAAAATATTGAAGATGAGTGTCATTGACTCGATAGAGAGAAAGCTAAACTTACAGTGAGAGCCAAAACCATAGGAACCTTCCGATAGCATTCCATATCGTTATAAATATAGTCGACTTTAGCATTGTTCGCTTTTCCAAACCCCCAGCATTCATAAAGATGAACGAGTTTGCCGAATCGGAGTTCATCTTCTTCGGCTTCGAGATGTAATTCTTTGACCATCTTTTCTTCGCAAATTGTCATCAAACACAGTAAGAACAAAACACGAGCTAATCCTCTTCCACGCCATTCTTTGTCTATGTATATCGATTTCACAAAAGCAATTTGGCGTTCTCCATGAATTACAAAGATTATTTTGCCGATACATCCACGCCTTGTGGCTATAAAAAGTCGAAACTCAGAACCAGGAAAGACACTATCGCGAAGCAATGTGACGTACGGGTATACAGAACCTGCCGAAACTCTCGTGTTCTTTTATCGCTGTAGAATTCGCTGCGAAAAAAGTTGGATGACGCATTCAGACTTGCAAAGGACGACAAGTCCATTTCGCGAGCGTCTTGCTTCGAAGTTCGATTGGTCACTTTTGCAGCGCTGTTCTAAATACGTTTTGGCATTTCAGTCGATCGATTCGGATTATTTGTCACTTTTGCTCCGACTTTACATTCATTACAAAGGATATCGATTTGCAAAAGTCAGTACGACACACAGAACAGCAAATTGGACATAAATGTGGTAATTTTCTATTGGTACACATTTTTGCAGCGAGCAGCCAAGCCAAAGAAGGCAAACTTCTATTTATCATGTACTCATTCATTATTCTCAACTTGCTCAAATTGGCTTTTGTAAATAAAAGACCAGAATCCATTTCGTCAAGTGCATTGTAATCGAGTAAGCCGCTAAGATTGAGAAGATGATCACGACACTAGTGACTCAATGGTGCATCAGTGAATTCACCATGTGCAAACGTTACAACGTTCTACATAACCGATCCAGCTGTTCTTCCAATGTCTCGCGTGTCGAGTGATTGCTTGATTTTGCGAAATATATATAAGCGTCAAAATTGATGAGCCCCAAACAACCGATTTTCATTGCGTCTGCATGTACGATACTACGCAAACCATTCAACATTCTATTGCATACGGTTCTGACTGCTTCTACTTCTTTTTGTACTTTTGCTTCAGATCAGTGCCGACATCCCAATTAGATATTTATGTTATCGAGCGTTTGTGTCAATGTGATTGTCGAAATGAATAAAATATCATTCTTCTTCTGCTGAACCTGCGTCAAAATCTTCACACACTATGATGAGGTCTTCGAGAGCATGTTAAAGTAATAAAACCAAGCCATACGACTGATATAGAAATTGTACCATTTCGCGATCGCCAGTCGAAGAACCGCAAGCCGGCTGATACAGCGCTATTGACCATCTCAAGTACATACATACACTCACAACATCCAGAGAGTTGCCTTTCGATTGCGTATAAATGGTAATGATGAATGCCCCAATCCGATTCAGCAGTATGACATCCACATTCTCTCATCTGACTGAATAATTGTCGGTTTTTGTCAGGTACATTTGTCGCAAGTTGAGCGAAAGGACTTTGAATAGCGACCGAACAAGTGAGATATGTCTTGCGCGATGCTAGGAGAGTAAATACGCAATATACGAGAAATCAATCCTGGCATACAAGTACTGAGTTCTTCTCAATCAAGAAATCTTCACGGACACGACGTTCTATGGAAACAAAGAATGAATTTTCTGTGATTGATGCAGCGTTGACCTTGATTTTGATTGGTTGCTTTTGCCGCACGGAGCGTTGTAATTTGCTGATATTGAGTGGATCGGAGATAAGAAAGACGAGTGTGTTCTTCTGCAATATAATCGAATCATTTTGACTCATTTCGATAGAGAATGTCAATGAGCGAATCCCCCTTACCGGAACACAATGTGGATTCGTCACCAGAATGGCCTGTAAATATCACAACCACTCAGTCATTGGTCTTGATTCTCTCACCCGTGGTCAGCTTTGTTCTTATATACATTTTACTGCGCGTAATTTGGAAAGTTCCAAGGTCGATACCGCGATATGTGCCAGTACCATCGTCAGTTTCTAATTGTGATCATGAACTTACACCACTGAATAAATTACAACACGTGAAAACCTCACTTGTTGAGGAAGGTGAAGTTGCTGGAAACTATGAAAGAGATTGGACAAAGACTTTTGATTTCGTGTTTGTTATCGGAGTCATTCTATTCGCACTGTGTTTGATAGTTGTGACATATTTCACTCAACCGTATCTCTTTCATTCGGGCGTGTTTTGGCTGTTACAACTTCCGAAACTCGGAATAATGATGTTGGTATCATTATGTGGCGGATTTATTTGCCGCCACTATTGCGAAGTGGATGAAAAAGGTTATATAATAACCAACCGATCTTCGTTTTTCAAAGTAAATTACACTCGAAAATTGCAGCATTTTGCAGCATATCTGGTTCCAATGGTGATCAAATCCGAATTCCATGGTCCTTTGTCACTGGCATGGGGCGATTTTTTCAGCATGTTGGGCTTTTTGGTGCTAATCAAACCAATTCGTGAAAAATCAACGTTTTTCATGCTGCAGTTCAATTCATTGGACCGACCTGAAGATCGTCCAAACACTCTGAAATGGATTATTGCTGGCAACATCGCGCCAGGAATGCTCATTTTATTGTTTTTCAAATGGCTCTTTGCTGAACAAGGTGCGATAACGTTCATCATTGTTTTCATCACTGGTATCGGTGACGGACTGGCAGAACCAATTGGAATTACTTGGGGGCGTCACAAGTACAAATCGCGTGGCTGCTTCTCGAAACGAAAATACACTCGAAGTTTGGAGGGCAGCGCTTGTGTCTTCCTATCGGCAATGATCTTCCCTGCATTGCAATACGCTGATTTTGCCAACTTTACTCAAGTCTTGTTGGCAATCACAATTTTACCGCCAACGATGGCGTATGCAGAAGCAACAGCGCCCCACACTATGGACACCCCAGTCTTGATGATTGGATGTGGTGTCATTCTGTACCTGATTACTGCGTTCGTGTAGAAGCCTGCTGTAAGCAATGAAAAAAAATAATAACAATGAGATCTTTTGTTTGGTGTTGCCTTGATGCTTGTGTAATCAACATCTTATTCACACTTGCCTCGGACGATTCAAGGACGACCTAAAGGTGAAAGCACGTTGACGACGCAAGTGATATATACAAAAGAATGAGATACGCATGTTTTCAAGTCTATACTATATGTCTACTGAGTATTTGAGCCGCAAATAAAGCGCCAACAAGTATTATGGAGCTTTTCCTGCAGAAGCTCGAGAGCGTAATTTGATCTCATTGGACAGTCAATCAATTGGCACTCCAAACTATATGCCTGATGCTGCTATGTCCACCTCACTGCTTCTTTCGAGTGTGCGTCATAGGAACGCAGACAGCCTTTCCAACTTTTTTCTGAGTTTCTATGACGTCCAGTTGCACAATCATGCTTCTCTCTTTTCCATTTACATCTTTGAAGAACAACAATCTCGATCTCGTCGCTGCAACCTTTAATTTAAATCTATTGTGGCTCTCCCTTAGCTGCTATCAAGCAAGTTTGCTACGGCTTCGAGAAGTAAGATAATCAATGGTCGCGAATTTATAAACAGCATGGCAATAGCCTAAACTTATGGTCTAAAGATACCATTTGCTTCTATCAGATATGGTCTAAAGCAGGCATGAGCTTGATAGGCATCATCTCTGGATGAAGACAACAGCACTGTCGAGTATATGGACAAGACCAAGACGCTTACATTCAACTGGCCCTTGCATCGGATCGATTGTAAAGCCTCTCACCTAGCCTAACACCGCCAACTCGCTTCATCGACAAGACTTATTTACTTGGTGTTCTTCTTTCCGTGCTGAGTCAGAATCCATACAAATCGATACATATGTTTCGCAGCCATCATCGGCTAGATCAAGGCTGTACTTTTATAAAGGTCATTTTGGATATCATACTGCACAATTATCTGAGTGAAAATCACCGAAATCTAGGGATTTGTCCCATGCATTAAGGTTCAGCAAAAGTAGACGTCATCCGATTGTCTAAATCTGTGTCGAAATACGGTGAGTATCGTGTGATCCGAAAAGCAGGCACCGAATTGATCATTGGTAATTATATAAACTACGAGAACTCACACACTCGATTGTACGATTGACTCTATCTGCGACCAAATTGTACGATTGCAGATGCGCTAATGAGGATCATGAGAGTATGGCTACAATCACAATAGCCGCCGATCAATCAGACGGGACTATCAACTACCACTTTATTTGCACAGTAGGAAAGACGATTTGGAAGAAGGTTCAATTGGGAGGAATGCATGGATTGAAGTCTTTATGTTTCTGTAACGCTCAGTCGGTGACTTTACATACTTGCATTTCTGATGCGGTACATAGAATGGTGAATAAATAAATATAAAGTAGATTTTGATGAGGTTTGTTGTACATGACCAGAGGACCCGTCTCGATAGTATTTCGTAAAAGGTATCACCGCTCCCTCTGTCCCTCAAAGTTGGGCTTCATTGTGCAGGACCTAAGTCGATCATCTAGATGGACAGGAGAAGTACAGATCGATATGTGTCACACACACAAGTGTTCTTGCAAAATACAAAAATCCATTCTATCGCCACCTCCTCCGTTCCCTGCGATCTTATTTGTGAGTATTCATCCCAAACACTCTCATTGACATTGTGGCAGTTGACCAAAAATATCCGATATATCATTAACAAACCCGCAGTTCGATCCATTACATGTTAGTATTTATATCGGGAATCACGAGTATATAACAGGAATACAAACATCGCTGCGATCGGAATCAGATCAATTTTTATTGTGCTTCATCTACTCGTATCAAAAAAAATTCTCAAGCAAACACGCTGAGGGTGTAAATGATCGCACCACCACAGATGATTAGAGCTGGAGTCTTGAACGCTTGTACTGATGTAGCCTCGACTAATGTCATGACTGGAGGCAAAATGAGCATAGCCAGCAATACTTGGAGAAAACTGGAAAAGTAAGCATATTGAAGCAATGGGAAAATCATTGCTGCCAAGAAAACGTATGCACTGCCTTCCAAAGTGTGCATATGTACGCGCCACGAAAAACACTCCCTTGATTTGAACGCATGCGTTCCGAGCGTCGTGCCAATTGTATCAGCCAGTCCAACACCAACACCTGTTATAAGCACAAGGATAAACAGCAATGAAGCTTTTTCAGCAAGAAGCCACACAAAAAACAGAAGGGTAAGCATCCCGGGGACGAGATTAAAAGCAATGATTCGTTGCAAAGTATTTGGTCGATCTTCAGGGCAATCCAGTGAATTAAATTGCAGCATAAAGAACGTAGACTTTTCACGAATAGGTTTGATAAGAACCACAAATGTCAATAAACAAAAGAATGCTCCCCATGCCAGACCCAGTAATGTTCGATGTTCTGCCTTGACCGCAAGAAAAATCAAGTAGGTGGCAAAAAGATGAAATTTCTGAGTATAAACCACTCTGAAACGATTCGACTTGCTCATCGCAGTGTAGCCTCGCACATCAATCTCGCAACAATGCCGACATACACTCCCACAACATAATGCGACCACCATAAGCACAGCGAACTTAAGCATTTGCATCAACCAGAAATGCGTAGAGTGCAGCAATTCGTGCTCATAGAAATAGGTGAGAAGTGTTAACACACTAGCAAGTAAGGCCATACCGACCAAGAATATGATTTCAAACTTTTGGAAGCATCCTTGGCCATAAGAATTCGCTCCTTTTTGACTGAGCAATACATTTTGACCTTGATTAAGCGGAGTCGATTCATTGTCAGCACCATGGGTCGACGTTGGCGCGTATCGTGGTGATGATCGCGAACTCTTCCAAACAATCTTCAAAAATGCCGCACAAAAAACGATTGGCAACGATACGAGTACACCTGTTTGGAGCATTGTGACATCGTTTGGCCAATGTTTCGAGTGTTCATGGGGAAGCGTTGGCAAAGGAGATTGTGGGGATGCTGGTGTTGGAGGAACAGAACTTGGCGAAGGCTTTGATGCTGCGACTGGCCCACCAGGAATAGCATTGGGGACAGCAGCTTTTGAGGATGCAACAGCTGGCGGTGATTTTGTGGCTACTGCATCCGCTTTTGGGGCTGTGGGTTTCGATGGATCGGTGGTGGTGGGTTTTACGTCAGGTGTCGGATGTACTGCGTCGGGGACCGGTGGGTTCACAACAGGCTTTGTAGCAACAGGTTTTGGGTGTACGGCATCTGGAACGGGTGGGTTCACCACAGGCTTTGTAGCCTCAGGTTTTGGGTGTACGGCATCTGGGACGGGTGGGTTCACCACAGGCTTGGTTGCATCTAAGGTGACAAGTTGCGATTTCAATCCCATTCGTATTGTTGGAGACATATCGCTTCTGACGTCACCAGTTGTCAACAGATTTGATTATGACCATATTTAGGTTTTCCAAATACTAAATGATTCTGGTCCACTAATGGATTATCGAATACTAGAAAAAAATCGAAGCTCTTGTTGGCGTCATTCAATCCTAAGCCAGTCAAATACTTCTGGAAATTGTCCACGATTATGATTGGACAGTCAAAGTGCCACGTAACCCGCGCAGTTGGGATGCTGTTATGAGTCCAGAATCGTTTTAATCTAGATCGACTAATTTCGAGCCGACTTATCTGTTAGAGATTGAACTTGCGTGGCAGGTTCTATTGTTCGAAATTACTCATCGTTAAGTGGTTACAAAAAGTAAGAAATACCTTGCAGTATATAACTTGATGCCACATCACATCAGTGCGGCTACATGATAAATAACGTTTTTCCTTGGGTCGGATAGTGAAATAGCTTAGAAAATGCCAGTCTAACAATAAGATTCACGGTGTTCAAAGACGTTTATATCAGGTATGTTGGAAAAATGCACCTTTGTATTTCGACACGTTCGTCAACTTTATTAAACACAATGAAATTAAGTAACATGATGCGACAGCAGAACAACGGCGAAACAAGAAGGGCCACGATTGGTGGATCGCAAAGCCGATGTCGAAGAATACATCACCCGCACCTTTGTTCACTCGATGCCGCAATGTTCGACCTATTCGATCTAGTAGCTCCGACCCAACGGCTATCTTTTGTTGAAGTCGCATGCCACCGGATATTCTGCCGAGAGGCTCGCACAGGTTAACAAGTGGTGTACGTATCATTTGTTTCGTATAACGCACAATACAAAAGAAATGGAACAATCAAGCTCTCGAACAGCCCGCAGCAATTTGATGACGCATTTTGCAACATGAAGCGAGTCGATGGAGCCTAGCTCCGCCTGCTGCACCGAAGAAAAAAAAGCGTCCGAAGTAATTGGTTCAATTGAAGGGAAAAAAGCCCATGATGATCGACGCATTGTCCTCCGCCGCAAAGGTCCAAGGTACAAGGTTTGCGCTGAAGTCTAAGGATGTGGACAATTTACTACGGAGCAGCCTCCTGCAAAATGATTAGCATCAAACGGATCTGTAGTATGCCATGAGGATCTATGACGACGACAAAGATACATTGCAGCGAGGTATGGAGCAGAGTTTCAGCTCGAGAAATAAGCGACAAACGCGACATTGACACAGAAAGAGCTATAAGTTTGCATATAGGAGGAAAGCACTGGAGCTGTTAAAGTCGATACACCAAACACACAGATAACGTGGTGAAGAATTGTCTGCCACGAGACAAATCTTCTCGAACACGATCAGAAGGGATGAGCAGTAGCTGATTGCCCGCAGGGTCATCCAAGAAGATTATTCGTGCTCGTTCATACTTGAAGCGTTGGCGAAATGAGAACAAACCCCAGATGTTGCAAAATAAGTAGAAATAGTAAAGCTTTCAATCTTCATGAGAAGAGCTTTTACTATAGCAGCCCCGTTTGCAACGTCAATTATTTGCCATTATTTCGATAAAGTCTCAACTATTAACGAGCACGATAGGAATGCGCTGTGTCTCGTTGCTCGTAAGCTCAATTCCTTTAGAGTGCGTTCAGCGCACCAAGGATGGAAGTGAAAGCATTGTAGATGAAGTTGGTAAAACGTTTCTTTGTCAAAAGCTCCGAATCCAACATGATCGATTGCTCCAAGGAAGCTTATATAATTGTATATTCTGCTTTGCCCATCACCTGTCTTCATATTTTTGAATTTAGTTCCGACTTGGTAAGAAGAATAACATAGTATAAAAAAACCAGTCGATTGTCATAGATACATATGAGTCTACTTGACAGGCATCGTTGTTTTCAGCATAATTGGCAAATCTAAGTAACTAGCTCAAGGAACTCGTGCACCATCAATTGAGATCATTGATACAAAATTACCAAAGCTTGTAAGGTTAGATCTATCGCAATTTTCGATCACGTCACTGTGTAGGGTTGAATACAGTTTTAGCAGGACGGAGTACGATTTGTCTCATTTGTAGTACCACTACAAGTTAGAATAAGGGACAGACTCTGCAGTTCAAAATAAACTCCAAGTGGACGCTGAGGTACTGATTGATGCAATTCAGAGCCATATGTATACAGCTTTGGAACGTGATACTTCTATTGCAGCGGACTAGCGTACAATCCTTGACTAGCCAATGACGTGTGCTATATAGCGTTTCGATCAATGGCCACAATTTGTCTAAATAAACTCTGCGCGTTAGCTGCTAGTTCCTGATACGTGCCTTCCTCTGCAATTGTGTGATTTGATATAACTGCAATGCGATCGGCCGATTGTATTGTCGAATGGCGATGTGCGATCAGTATCACTGTTCTTCCCTTTTTCACTTTATTAAGGGTCTCTTGCACATATCTTTCACTTTCTTGATCTAATGCGCTTGTAGCTTCATCAAGAATCAAGATTTTAGGATTCTTAATCAGCGCTCTGGCAATTGCTAACCGCTGCTTTTGACCTCCAGATAGTGATTGTCCACGTTCACTTACAAGAGTATCGTATCCTTGATGAAAAGTCATAATGAACTCATGAGCATTCGCTTGTTTGGCAGCTTGTACGATATCCTCAAAAGTGGGAATTTGTTGGTGGCCATAGGCGATGTTTTCTCGTATGGAGCAGGCGAATAAAGGTGGTTCTTGAGGTACCTGGATAAGAAGATGTTGAGGGAAATGCATTTGAAGAGAGAGCAAACGTATCATGTACCGCGCCAATAATTCCTCGCAACTCATCGATCGGTAGAGTTGCGATATCAATTCCATCCAGCGTTATTTTGCCACTGCATCTGTCTAGATTGTACACATACTTGAGATACGTGAGAATGATTAAGTCGAACAAATCTCTTACCACTGTCAAGTTCATAAAAACGTGCGAGCAGTGCAACTATAGTACTTTTGCCACAGCCGCTTGGACCAACGAGTGCGACACTTTCATTGGAACAGACATCCAGATTCAAATTGACCAATATTTGTGAATCAGGTCTAGTGGGATAGCGAAAACAAACGTCCTGGAATTTTATTCGTCCATGAAGAGGATGGGGGAGCGTATTTGTACCCGTCAGGGCACTTATATTTGGTTGACGATGTTTAAGCTCGAATAATCGAGTTGAAGCACCAATTCCATTTGTCAAGTTCGAATAGAATTGCGACAATCCAGCAAATGAAAAGCCGACATAGATTGTGTACATCATAAAGGAGGTGAGCTCCCCTGTTGTGAGTAACCCGTTGGCAACCAAATGACCACCATACCCAAGCACAGCCAACGTGCTCATTTTCACGGATAAGTCTACTCCTCCAAAGAACGCAGCACTTGACTTTACAGATAGCATCAGCGGCAATCACATAGTTGATTCATATTCTGACTCGTGGTGTTCTTTAGCAAACCATTTGACAACTGAAACATTTGTAAAGCAGTCTTCAGCAGACGCAGTAGCATCACTTAGTTTCTTCTGTACATTCGAGGTTAAAGACTTGACGAATCGCCCGTACGATACACCAGCAAGTGCAAGTGGTGGGACAGTTATAAGCATGATTAGGCCGAGTTTCGGACATGTGACAAAAAGCATTGAAATACTACCTACAGCTTGCCCCATGCTCCGAAATCCTTGTGACATATTATCACTCAAAAGGGTGCCAACCAAAGTGGTATCGGCGCTAAGACGATTGATCAATTCACCTGTTTTAGCAGCATCGAAAAACCCCAGATCTTGCTTCACAATACTTTGGAAAGTATCCTGTCGCAGACGATTCGTAATGCGTTCTCCAATCATGTTGCTGGTGTGTACTCGAAGTATATTTGCGATGGAACCTGCTGCAAAAATACACCCCAGCCCTCCGAGTACGTACGGAAGTTGCATGATGTCATTCACAGCAGCGAGATCCATTACTTTTCCAATTCCAAATGGCACGCACATTGTAAACGCTCAACGTGGTAAGCGATACCATTAATTGTCGTTTCTCGGGTTTGTATAATTTGAGTAATCGTCTCAGCTCGAAATATTTGTAAACTTTGGACTATCAATTGATGTAAGTCTGATGAGACAATAGGATTCAAGGTACCTTTTCGTGTTTTGACTCGTCAACAGCAGAAGTTGATGCAAAAGAGCGGATTGATTTTGGGTTATTAGCCGGTCTAATATTCGTTTTGGTTCTTATTTGCCAAATCCTATAATTTTGGCAGACATTCCTCTTATTGATATTGAGACGCCGGACAGCTGAGTGATGCATGAAGCAAATATATAATACAATACAATGCACTGATTTACCGACACCCTCAAGTTCGTTATCTGCGATTAGAACCGCACAAAGCGATAAGTTTTGTACCGATGCCAATATATTACTACCATTAAGAGAGAGAGTGTTCAAAATGAATGAAATTGGCGGATTGAAGCATGTAAAGCGCATTTGTTTTCAATCAATTCTTCGAACACAGATTAAACGTTTGTGCACCTGAATTTCAGTGCTTTTATTCGCATTGTCGGGTTCGTTGAACTTACCAAATACAGATACAAGAGAGAGCCCACGATGCAGCAGGTAAACAAATATTCCAGGATGTCCGAACAGAGCAATCGACAAATGGTAGTGGTGAAGTCTCTCATCATATAAAAAATTACTGATAACAGGTGCGTCAACGAACCTCATTGCTCAGCTACATCGCTGCTCATCAAATCAGACTTTTACTCCCGTTAATCAAACATTAAGGTACCAGAATGGCTGACGCACAAGGACTGGTACGCTGAAACAAAGTGTGGATTTCCCAGTGTATTTCGATTATAAACATATTGCTTTTCACCATCAAGTTGCGTGAGAAACGACTCTGATTCTATCGGTCAAAACGTCATGATAATAAAAGTGAATACGGATTCCTCGTTCACCACCTGAATTAGCCGATACGGGAGGGCACTTTCTTATAATTTGTTACAATGCGTCATAATGGTAGATCAACGCAAACAGATCTGCAAATTCGCCCTATGGATGATGAATTATTACGACGGCTGCTGAGTACAATGAAAGTATAATTCAATGAGGATGCCGTTAAAGCATTGCACACAATCTTACGAATAAATGTTCAGCCTTCACCCGATTCGCGTCGTGGAGGCCGTCTATACACGATCTCACCAGCCAAGAACGTCCTGATTCAACTATAAAAAATAGGCCGAAATAAAGCTCTTTATTGTCTGAAATATTATCTTTTCCTGGTTCGAGTTTCAAACTTTAGTCCGTATCAAATATCAGTGGATTGGATAACAGATTCTGCTCGCGAAAATTCAAGACACTTTCATCATACTTTTAGCGTTGCAAAGATGAAAGCCGCATGCTTCTATCACTTAACCTTCCTCCTCGTGAATAAAGACGTGATAAGTTCACCGTGAGGAAGCCTACGGTAGTCGAGCAGAATAAGCAAATAGGAAAGAGATAAATAATCGTTATGTACAATACATTGATTCAAATCAAGATGAATAACGATGAATACATCGCAGATGGCAACTAGAAATGTCGGTATAAATAGATTAGATGGTCGTCTTCTCTATAGCGCAAAAATGTCAAAACAAATCTAACATACATACAGAAATATATGCGCACGATATCGCTGCATTAAGACATTTATGTCTTGCGAGTCAATGAGCCCCAAAGTCATTATGCCAACTGAGAGAAATGCAGCCATGCAATTGAGCCTACGACCTGAACCAGCAATCTTCCGTATAGAATCTTTTCCTCTAGCGAATCCCACCTAATGATTGAAGCAGCGAGCACGGCGATATGCGTGGTCCGATGGGTTAGGTACCGTTGACGTATCTAGTTAAAAGCCGGTACGCCTATAACGTATCAGGTCAGGACTTTGGATCGACAACTTACTAGATATCGGTGCAAGGTCTCTTTCTAGATTTTCGGAAGGAGAGGATTTCAAGTTTAAAAATATACGTACTTTTACGAAACAACGCGAATCAATCAAGCTATCGACATATTTGTCGTCTGGATTGCTTGACGGAGGATTTGTGGAAGACAAATCACGACGAAGACAGTACAAAGTTGAGTTTAGCTAAAGTAATAGTCGTTGCCGAGGTCTGGCAAAGAAGAACACTCACCAGTTGAAGACATGAGTACCAACCAGAGGACGTATGAGAAGTTGATAGAATAGCGTCCGACTCTGAGGAGCCCAAACCAAAACAACCTGAGCATTCCGGCGATTAGATCCAGCTGGACCATTTAGTGAGGAACTCACAGATAGGAGATTGCAAAGGATGACGGAGGATTACGAGATGACATACGTCTCGGGAGATACTCGGATATCTAAATGCACCCAGCATCCAAATCACCCTATGTATAGAGGGGATACAGCAAAGGAAAAAAGGGATTTCGTGAAGCGATAACAAGATTATCAAAGCACGCTGCTGGCGTTCGAAACATGTTCGAACAAGCCGTTCGTCATGCCAGTATAAGCCTGCGAGTATGAGGGGACGAGAGAACAAATATTAAAGTATGAACAAGACTGGATAAATTATTTTCGGGAAGCGGAAGAGCCGGATAATGGTGATTTTTCAAAGATCGATATAGAAATGCGTAAGGTAAGAATGGACACCACATTAGCGGATGCAGGATCAAGAATATCGCGGTTGAGAAACCAAATTTATAGAATCTTGGTCACCACGGATTGCAGATATACGTGGAACATGCGGATCCAACGCACTGTCAAATGGATGATCGATGGCATTGAGCCTCCAACATCCAAAAGAAAAACCGTGGACAAACTCGAAATGGACATCCACAAAACGAAGAAGGAAAACGCTGCAAGTAGTGTCAGGAGCTAATAAAGAATTTCATGGAGTCGGAACCGGTTTCAATGAAGGAATTATGCCACAAAGGTGTGAATATAAGGATACGGAAGCAAATAGGTGCGAAAGGCACAGGAACTTCCGCGAAAGAATTCTGGATAAGGATTGGACAGTTTTCTCCAGAGACGAGCTGAAGAGGCTATGGGTACTAGCTCGGGCGCAGAAGCGTCACGTGTTCAGTGGTTGAAGGTCTGGAAAATGGAAGATTCCGGTGAGGGGAGTGTATTCTAGGTGCAGTTCCTGAAGAGCGGCAAAGGAGTTACTACTAAACGCAAATGCTGCGACGAACAGAATGAACCTTCGTCTGCATTGTTCAGTACAAGTAAATAGTATCTCTTAAAGACTCCTCAACGCTTAGGGTGTAAAGGACCACGTGGTGGGAATGCTAACGGTAAACGCTTTTTGGAGGTTTTGCGGATTCTGATTGTTCGCAGTGGACTCAGTGCGGTTGGTGAAAGGCGCTTTCGACAGAGAAATTATCCGATAAAGGTAGGCTCAACAAAACTTGAAATTCGGAAACCCGTGGGCGCAGGCACCTCCTGTTGGCGTCGGAAGTGAATAAAGATTGTTGCTTCGTCTGAGCAGCTGTGGTAGTGGGTTTAGGCAGATAGGTCAGGCAGCTTATCGTACGCGCTAATCTCGCACGTCTATGTGTTTAGCAGAAGTGGGGGACCGCTGGTGTGAAGAAACCTGGAGATTCTCGTAAATGAGGAAGACAAGAGTCGATGTCACTTATAATGATAGAAATTGGTGTAGAAGATGAGCTATCCACTGATGAGATGTTGGAAGGGGCCAGAAAATGAAGAACGTATGGGATGAGAAAAAAGACACAAAACAAAATGCTCCGGGTTGCAACTCGCTGCAAGTTTGCGACGATAAACGCTTCGAAGATGAAGTGAAACTTATCGATGAGAAGGAAATTATTTACTTACACCAGAAGTGAGGCCATTGGATACACAGAAGGATCGTATTCTTATGATTTTAGGAGAAAGTAGAAGAAGCGAAAATCGCAGGTGCAAAACTGAATCTATTGATCGTTTAGGGACTTATTATTTAAATACCATGATGGTGCAAAACTGAATCTATTGATCGTTTAGGGACTTATTATTTAAATACCATGATGTGTTTCGCGTGAAGTTTGCTGCAGATCCTTCAGTCAAGGTGAAACCTCTCAAGGTCAGATGAAAGGAGGGTTCAGTCCCTATCATGGCAAAATCTAGGTGATATCCACCTCTTCATAGGGAGTATATGAATACGCATTTATCGTAATCAATGAAAGACGATCTGATGTATCGTAACTCAGATTCGCGATGGGGGAGTGCTCCTCGTATCGTGGGGAAGAAACAAATCGCAGAATACCGAATGACTGTGATTATACGGGCCATTGCAGTAAGAGCGCAAATGACATGACCGATGCCGCATATTGAGGTCGTTATGGCAAATTTGGAGGGACCAACTTGTTATTTCTCGCTCGATTGTTTCCATTTTTATTTGCAGTTCCCTTTGGATAGAGGCAACGAAGGATATTTTACTGTGGTGGCACCGAGTACATCGTTCACGGCGAAGCGAGTCATAATGGGACCGACAGATGTACTGCTTATGCGCAATATGTGGCCAAAGAAGTTACTAAGCCAGTGATCAGGAAAAGGGTACATACATGGCTGGACGATGTTCTAGGATATGAAAGTACAGTTGCACAAGTGCTGGATATATTACACGTGGTCTTGAAGAAATAGAATGCATATGGTGTCAGCCCAGAAAAATGTATATTAATCGCATATTCCACAATATGGTGTGGGAAGAAATTTCAATCGAAGATTTTGGTCATTGTGAAATCCACGTACAAGAAAACTCCAAAGACGGCGGCGGAGCTGCAGCATTTTTTATGTAGTGTAAATTGATTGCGAAACAACATTCCGAACTATACAACATTGGTAAAATATCTACATAAAGTTCTAGAAGCAGCCGCAAAGGTGGCAGGTGGTCTTAGAAAAAACGAAATCTTATCCATGTGCTTTAAAAGACCACGGACGGACATATAAACAAAGCGAATGTCTAAAAAAGTGAAGAACGAATTGTACACAATGGTGCCTATGGCACATCCACAAGATACTCGTAATACATGTGTTTATATGGATGCATCGCAAGATCAATGGAGAGCTATACTAAGCATATGCAATAGTGGAAATGTGCAAAACATTGGAGTGTATATTGCTGAGAGCAAACGGTTTTCATGTCTTTACGGATCATAGAAATTTATAGTTCATCTTCGATCCAGGGAGTATTCACAATACTATGGCCAGATATATAGCTGACAAGCTACAGCGTTCGGACATAGTGCTGCAAATATTTCGATATACCGTGGAGCATGTGGCCGGTCCAAAAAACGTCTTGCCTGCTATCTGTTGAAAAATGGCAATGTGGTCTACGCGATATTCAAGAGGTCAGCGACGGGCGATTGTTCTCCGCTATGACGGCATTTAACGAAGGTGCTGGTAAAATAGTGCGCGATGTTGTAGTCTGTATCCGGAAGAATACATAGGAAATGCATGTGATAATAGTCAGTAACAGTTTTACATTTGCATTCAAGAAAAGAGTCTAGTATATGAAAATAAAAGTTTATGAGCCCAAAGACACCTATCGTTCCCACGCGTGCTAAGGGCACGCAAACGACACCAGGCGACCGCAGCCGGGTTGGCGTATCTTCACACACCGAGACTGCAGAGGTAGCTGCGCGTGAGATGGGAGATGTATCCAGTAATGTAAACCTCAAGATACTCGATCCATTGACGGCCATACAAGAACGCATGGCTCGCTTCGAGCTATCGCAGCAAAAACGAGAAGAGGACGAGCGCAAACTACTGCATTTCAGTCCGCATTTGTGAGAAATTTCGGATTGTCTCACATGGGGATGAATGATTCTGCATAATCCACCTATGCGAGACCCTGTAGCAAGGGCACTGCAATTCCACAGCTTAATGTACAGCAATTCAGCTATGCCTTACGCGAGATGTCGTAGCGTGCACCTGCTCAGCCCAAGTACAGCCCACCTCAGATGGTTCAGTGTGGTATACCGGATGCTTGGCACAGGAAGCTGTCGAAACGATCGTTCGATGGTAAAAAGCTCTACGAAGGGCTAGTTTTAAGTTTCAGGACTGGATTATCGTTTCGGTAGACAGCTCTTGCTAAATCAGATGGCCTATGGTTTTAATTGGTCGGATGAATTCAAGGCTGATCTCCTAGGACATTATTGAGTGGTACTGCGGAGCGTTATTACCATAAACAACCTGAGACATGGCGGCAACAGCAGCCGATGCTGCAACATGTCATGGAAAGACTCCACCAGACATTCAAAAGAAACATCACTCAATCGCAGGCTACAAAGTTGCTTACGGCCAGCAAGGACTCGAAGCGATTGTGGCCTGAACATTCCTTGTATATCGTCGCAGTCAATGACGCGACCGGTAGCACAGAGGCGCAGGATCTCGAGAATGTTGTCTAGTACGCCTCTAATGATCTCCGTCATGTAATTATGGCCAAATACGACAATAACCGTACTGAGTACTTGTACAGGCGATTGGAATCGACTTGCGTGGCGCCGAGACTATCGAGCAAGACGTTCTTCCATATGTTGGGACTTGCAGCGAAGAGATGAGAGATGAGACTAGGACATGCCACAACTTCAGCAAAGCCGAAGATATTGCGGTGGACTGCCTCGATGAGAAGACGAAAAGCGGGGGTAGCAGCAATTGACGCGGTGTGCATATGACTTTTGCTGTAGTCAATGACAAAAATATTGTTCATTGTTGATGGATTTTGGACAGAGGGCCCAAAAGACACCTTGTGTGCGATGAGCGAAAGCTTGAACGACCCCCAAAGCGACAACGAGCGCGTGCAACCAGATGGACAATCGCTACGGGTCAAGAAAGTCGGGCCCATGCTTTTCCAGGTGACATCTTCTGCCAGGCCTTGCACAGAGCTCTTGATCGACGTGTGTTTACTCGCACCGTTAGCCACGAGAAGTATTATCTCATATGGAAAGCTGGAGAAGAAGCATTTTAAGCTCATGTATGAAAAGGGTCGTCGTTCGCTGGTGGATTCCAATACTGGTACGGTGGTTTTGACGTTCATCTCATTAATCAAGTGCTTGAAGTGCAAAAAAAGTCAAAGCTTTGGGCGAGGAGCCAATTGATGTGACCAAGGCAGTCATCAACAAAGAAACGACTGACGATCTAAAGACGAACGTTCATGTTGGTACGCTGATGCAGTTTCACCGTCGTATTGCATACTTGTCATACCACATTATTGGGAGTATGGCGAAGGACCCAGGAACTGGCATCAGATTGAGCAATAAGACACGTAAAAAGGTTTGACTTGCGCACAGGGAAAACAGACAAAGGACTCGGGAAAGAATTCACCTATCGAACAGAATCGCTGGGGTGATATGCAGCGTTTTAAAGGCTCCGATAGCCCTGAAGGAGCGACTTAAAAACCGAATTTGGTAAATGTTGGCAGCCTCAAGTCTAATTATTGCCGTGGGTTCCTGGCTAGGAACAAGGATGCGGCTGCCGAAGAGTTAGAAAATTCTGTTTTTCTTTGAAGTAATGTTCGACTGTTAAGTTTATATTTTGCTCACGGCCGGTGGTGCGAAAACCAAATTTCGACTTATTTTGCAAGAGAAATGGAGTCGCGTGGCAAGTCTCTGATCCAAGTAATCATGCGTTGAATGGTATAGCAGAACGCATGCACATGACTATTTTAAATATGTACCGATGCAGGATTTTTGCAAGTTGATTGCCGTCGTATTTCTGAGGCGATGCCGGGGAGTACGCGGCGTCCATTCTCAATATAGGCGCAAGCCGCGTCAACACATAAAGGGCATCGCCGCTTGTGGTTTGGACTAAGAAGATCTCGTAATTGAGATCTATTGTCACTTTTGATCCCGTATGTAGCGTGTACAGGGACCCCCGCAAGAACTCTCTGGACAGAGATCGAAACTTGGATTTATTGCTGTCAAGCGCGACGAGAGGAAGGGATATAGTTTGTCTTTGAAGAAAGATAAGGTGGTGATTGATATACGCAGGACATATTAAATATGAGGCCCGTATTACTGACGCTCAGAGATACTCTGCTCAATGATCCAGCGTGAGATTAAGGTCAGCGGTGATCTGTCGCTGTAGACGCAGGTGTGAGAGTTGAGCGTGCACAATGGACTCATGGCGTAAAAAGACGAGAAGAAGACGGTATAGAGACTCTAGGCAGCGTGATATCGCTTGAGCCTCTACAACGATCCAAAGCAACACGTTGCTGGACATGAGAGGAGACTCAAGCATAAATATTAGTGGTAGTTGTCTCTTCATATTGTTGATGCGTGAGTTCGCTCCGTGCTATCACGAAACTATAGTCACGAATGAATCATCAGGTTGTTGGAATGGGTAATACGTAATGGAGTGGAAGCGATTTCCTTCCTGCTTCGCCTAGGAGTTTTTGAAGTCATCAAGCGACGTCAAGACCGCGATGCGTTGCATAACAAGTTACTTTACAAGACAAAAACTGACGCCGAAGCTCAAGTCGAGCGTTTTAAGCTCGTCTTGTTGCTTGTGGAAAAGAGAAAAGGATTGGGATCGATTATGTTTTTACCTTCGAGGCGGTCATGAACATGCCTACCGTCAAAATGGTACTGACGTTGGCAACGCTTTGGGGTGTTCCAGCTCAATATGCCAACGTGCCAAAAGCCTTCGCGTAGTTGGACAAGGAAAATGATTTGGATTTTTTTCTACATGTACTAGGCGGTATGGAATTGACAAGTCTTGAGCTCAGTGAGTTGGGGATTGAAAGCGCTGCAGAGTCCGTATTGCGACTAAAAAAGACGCTTCTTGGCCTTAAGCAGACCGGCAGATTGTGGGGTAAATTAATTCATGACAAACTGACTGAACCTTGATTTGGAACTGAGTCCCCGACATGTGCCTTCATTACAGACTCACTGATAAAATGTCACTGCTGTTGCGTCTATGTTGACAACCTTCTTTTTGTTAATTTCGGTAAAAAGGGGAAGCATTTTATCAGGATTAACAGTCCCCTACGGGTCACTATTCACGACACTTCAAATTATGTGTCATAAAGACTCATAGTCGTCGTTTCGTATGTCGTGCATTCTGCACACTCGGTGCTTCAACTAAATGTACGTTTCAACACTTTCAACATCGACGCCCGCTGATTTGATGGAAGAGTTCTTCCGGTGCCTTGAATCCTGGTCGATCTAGCAGCTTGTTGCAGTCAAGAAGTTTCTTGGGATGTGTTCCCACCAGAACAAGAGCGGCGGGTATGACTTGCAACAGGAGGAGACGACTGACCAGATACTCCGTGATACCGGGATGGGCTCAGTCAAAATCGTGCGAACGCCAACTGTTGTAAAGAAAACCTGGGCGACGAAAATCCGCTACTGTTTCAAGCAGTGACGCTAACCAATGATCAAGGCGTTCCAGTCTCTTGGAGGAAGCTCAATTTGGGTGATGCGATGCAGTCGTCCGGAAATCGTATTTGCTGTCCATAAGGCAACGCGAACAACATATCAGCATAGTTTACGTGACTGGAACCTCGCAAAGCCCATTGTATAGTACGGTACTGAAGGGTAGCAAGACGCTCAAGCTTCGCATGGTCGCAAAGCCAAGCAGTGGTGCTAAGCTCAATCTGCAAAGTTTAAGTGACGCTGAATTTGCAAACGCTCAAGCTTCGCATGGTCGCAAAGCCAAGCAGTGGTGCTAAGCTCAATCTGCAAAGTTTAAGTGACGCTGAATTTGCCTCGGATAAACCAGAACGAAAGTCGTTGAGCAGTCGTGAAATTAACGAAATTATTGTCAGCTGCGAATGCAAAAACAAGGGGGAGGTACTTATCCACTATGGGGGCGAAATTTGTCGTCGCTTCTGACTCAGCACGTGAGCTACGTGTGTACGAGTTGTTATGAAGCTGAATGTCCATAGCAGCCTCGATTCCTATGATGGTAGACAACCAGGATGTGATCAAGCACCTGGAAGGTGAAGCATCTCCTACGAAGACAAAGCACATAGACATTCGGGTAAAGTTTGTATGTGATCAAGCGAGACGGGGAATCATTATAACACGCTACGTACCTTCCGATAAGATGGTAGCCGAGGTATTGATGGAGGTGCTCGATTTCCCTAAGCTTTCCAACATGCGCGCACTCGTAGGCCTGCAGTGACGACAGCACGAGATGTTGAAAAATGGTGATGTGGTTCACGCGATATTAATGGAGGTTGGCGACGGGCGACTCTCCGCCGCTATCACGTCATTAAACGACCGTGCTGTTTGACATAGTGCGCGATGTTTGTATGCGGACAGGATACACAGGAAATACATTGGATAGAAGTCAATAACAATTTCATATTTGCACTCAAGTAAAAGAGTCTGGGATATAAAAGTAAAACTATCTTGGTGGGGATTTGGAGATAATGAAGGTGTAAAGCAGAAAGACGAATGTTGTGGATCAGAAGCTGCTTTACCGCTACAAAGTAACGAATTTAAGTGGCCAGTAGTGGCCAGCACTGGATGAGACAAGAAGAATTTCGCAAAGAGAGATTAGGACAAATCGCCATCCAAATTTCCTAATGGTTAAGAAGCGGCTACCGTGGACGGATGCAAGGGGACGTATCTGGATACCAGAAAATGTCATTATATTACAAAAGCGACTATGTGTGTTAGTGCATGCGGGATCAGCAGGACATAATGGAATTGATACGGCATTAGATTCAAAATGTGTCATACGGAAAACGATAAAAGCTGGTACAATAGATTCGTAAAAATGCTTACATTGTATAATGGCAAATGGCCAAACATGTCCACGACCATACACGCGACAAAACCAAATGAAGTTTTACATTTTGCTTTATTGTCGATGACAAAAGGATTGCAAGAATTTACGTACGTACTCGTACTAAAGGATGGTATGAATGACGTTGTGAACTTGTAACAGCAACGGTGGCGAATACGGAGGTGATGGTTCACGAATTGATAGATTTGATCAAATGATATTGTGTCGTCTTCTTATGTGTTTCGAATCAAGGCTCGCAATTCAAAAATGCAGCTATGCAAAAATCTTATTGTCCGTCGGAAAACGGGACCGCGGAGGTCATCAATCGGCAGTTAAAAAAAAGGCGATGGGATCATTATTGATGGAACACCAACAGAAACAGATTGTTAATTGGTCTAATTTATTACCTCTCTGTCAATCTACGATAAATCATCTACCGTCACGTCGACTTGGAGAATATGCGAGTGAGAGAAGAAACGTTGAGCTTTGCTGATTGAAGATTAGAAAATGGGAACACAAAACTGGCAAGAACTGGGATAAATACTGCGCATTGATTGCGTGAGCGGATTCGGATTTGTTCGTTTGATGAAGCATTCCACTTGTTGATGAAATTCTCTCGTTAGTGTACGAAATCTTTCTTCCTGTGCAGTAAAGGCTTTTACTACGTTGCAGCAGAAAGGATCCAATCAGCGTACGGTATCATCCATCAGTAATAGGTTTCTATATTACTAGATTTAGCCTAATGACTTCTTTAGTTGCCTGGGCTGTGTTTAATAAGTAATACACATACAAAAAACCTTTTGTGGAAACACCTGTGAGAGATGATACTATGTCTTCTCGTCGATAGCCTTGTACTTGTAGTGCCGTGGATTTAGTTCAAGGTGTCTATATTGCTAGAATTAGACGTGTATGAGTTCTCTGATGCCTAAACTAAAATACATACAAAAATACAAGCGAGGTTGGGCTAGAAAAGTCTACATCGAAGTTCAGCGTGCGGGAATATGAAGACTTGACCTCATCCCCACTTCACCAGTAATAATAAGTAGAAACGCTAATCATCACCGACTAAGAATCTTTGACGTCGTGTCACCTGAAGTAGACTGGGCCGAGCAGAGAAATAGCTCCGTGCTAAACCAGTATGTTGATAGGACTTTAATATTATCTCAATTGCTCGAGATGCACTATACCACAGCACTGTCGATTTTAAATATCGGAAAGGGGCAGTCAGGGTGCTATAAATCACCAAAACAGTAGTAGAAGTAGGTGTTAAAGTGCCTTGGTTGAAAAGTGTGCGTTCAGATCCGTCCAAATAAAATGAATTGCAGA
>CAJNAR010000089.1:0-27539 GCA_905220665.1 Albugo candida | reverse complement strand
AAATGATGCGAGAATACATTTTACTTGTGCGTATTCGCGCTTTTTGTTAGTTGAATCGTATGCGATAATCCAAATTCATTATTCGCTCTTGTCAATAGCAGCATACAATGTCCGTTGGAAACCATAAAAGTGGACATTCGGAGCTAGGCCAGAACAGTAGTTTTTTCATATCTCGTTTGTGTCAAGGAAAATTCTGCAAAAGATTTGTTTGAATTAGACGTACTCAGACCAGCTTGATAAAACTGAGATAAAAGTGGTTCCCTTCAGCTAGGTCACCAGACTAAACTTGGTCATGTGTTTCGATCAACGATAGTAATTGTCTACAAAAACGTTCTCAAGTATAAAAACTATTCTCGACTATAATATGGTCAGTCTCGGTTCGAGTGAGAGCTGTTCAAGGTTGGAGACGCATTGTTGTTATGATTTTAACGGTAGGTAATCTGCCTCGACGAATGCGAACAGACCACAAAATATTTTTGAGAAAGGCGAAGTGTAACTGATACAGTTCTTTCATCTCATAGTAAATGATGCGAGAATACATTTTACTTGTGCGTATTCGCGCTTTTTGTTAGTTGAATCGTATGCGATAATCCAAATTCATTATTCGCTCTTGTCAATAGCAGCATACAATGTGCGTTGGAAACCATAAAAGTGGACATTCGGAGCTAGGCAAGAACAGCAGTTTTTTCATATATTGTTTGTGTCAATAGAAACCATGTTAAAGATTTCTTTGCTTTGAACGAACTCAGACCAGCTTGATAGAACTGAGAGAAAAGTGGTTCCCTTCAGCTAGGTAACCAGACTAAACTTGGTCATGTGTTTCGATCAACGATAGTAATTGTCTACAAAAACGTTCTCAAGTATAAAAACTATTCTCGACTATAATATGGTCAGTCTCGGTTCGAGTGAGAGCTGTTCAAGGTTGGAGACGCATTGTTGTTATGATTTTAACGGTAGGTAATCTGCCTCGACGAATGCGAACAGACCACAAAATATTTTTGAGAAAGGCGAAGTGTAACTGATACAGTTCTTTCATCTCATAGTAAATGATGCGAGAATACATTTTACTTGTGCGTATTCGCGCTTTTTGTTAGTTGAATCGTATGCGATAATCCAAATTCATTATTCGCTCTTGTCAATAGCAGCATACAATGTGCGTTGAAACCATAAAAGTGGACATTCGGAGCTAGGCAAGAACAGCAGTTTTTTCATATATTGTTTGTGTCAAGGAAAATTCTGCAAAAGATTTGTTTGAATTAGACGTACTCAGACCAGCTTGATAAAACTGAGAGAAAAGTGGTTCCCCTTCAGCTAGGTAACCAGACTAAACTTGGTCATGTGTTTCGATCAACGATAGTAATTGTCTACAAAAACGTTCTCAAGTATAAAAACTATTCTCGACTATAATATGGTCAGTCTCGGTTCGAGTGAGAGCTGTTCAAGGTTGGAGACGCATTGTTGTTATGATTTTAACGGTAGGTAATCTGCCTCGACGAATGCGAACAGACCACAAAATATTTTTGAGAAAGGCGAAGTGTAACTGATACAGTTCTTTCATCTCATAGTAAATGATGCGAGAATACATTTTACTTGTGCGTATTCGCGCTTTTTGTTAGTTGAATCGTATGCGATAATCCAAATTCATTATTCGCTCTTGTCAATAGCAGCATACAATGTGCGTTGGAAACCATAAAAGTGGACATTCGGAGCTAGGCCAGAACAGCAGTTTTTTCATATATTGTTTGTGTCAATGAAAACCATGTTAAAGATTTGTTTGAATTAGACGTACTCAGACCAGCTTGATAGAACTGAGAGAAAAGTGGTTCCCGTTCAGCTAGGTAACCAGACTAAACTTGGTCATGTGTTTCGATCAACGATAGTAATTGTCTACAAAAACGTTCTCAAGTATAAAAACTATTCTCGACTATAATATGGTCAGTCTCGGTTCGAGTGAGAGCTGTTCAAGGTTGGAGACGCATTGTTGTTATGATTTTAACGGTAGGTAATCTGCCTCGACGAATGCGAACAGACCACAAAATATTTTTGAGAAAGGCGAAGTGTAACTGATACAGTTCTTTCATCTCATAGTAAATGATGCGAGAATACATTTTACTTGTGCGTATTCGCGCAAATTTTATTCGCTCTTGTTGCATACAATGCGTTGGAAACCATAAAAGTGCGGAGCTAGGCAAGAACAGCAGTTTTTTCATATATTGTTTGTGTTCATTATTTCTTTGCTTTGAACGAACTCAGACCAGCTTGATAGAACTGAGAGAAAAGTGGTTCCTGTTCAGCTAGGTAACCAGACTAAACTTGGTCATGTGTTTCGATCAACGATAGTAATTGTCTACAAAAACGTTCTCAAGTATAAAAACTATTCTCGACTATAATATGGTCAGTCTCGGTTCGAGTGAGAGCTGTTCAAGGTTGGAGACGCATTGTTGTTATGATTTTAACGGTAGGTAATCTGCCTCGACGAATGCGAACAGACCACAAAATATTTTTGAGAAAGGCGAAGTGTAACTGATACAGTTCTTTCATCTCATAGTAAATGATGCGAGAATACATTTTACTTGTGCGTATTCGCGCTTTTTGTTAGTTGAATCGTATGCGATAATCCAAATTCATTATTCGCTCTTGTCAATAGCAGCATACAATGTCCGTTGGAAACCATAAAAGTGGACATTCGGAGCTAGGCAAGAACAGCAGTTTTTTCATATATTGTTTGTGTCAATAGAAACCATGTTAAAGATTTCTTTGCTTTGAACGAACTCAGACCAGCTTGATAGAACTGAGAGAAAAGTGGTTCCTGTTCAGCTAGGTAACCAGACTAAACTTGGTCATGTGTTTCGATCAACGATAGTAATTGTCTACAAAAACGTTCTCAAGTATAAAAACTATACTCGACTATAATATGGTCAGTCTCGGTTGGAGTGAGAGCTGTTCAAGGTTGGAGACGCATTGTTGTTATGATTTTAACGGTAGGTAATCTGCCTCGACGAATGCGAACAGACCACAAAATATTTTTGAGAAAGGCGAAGTGTAACTGATACAGTTCTTTCATCTCATAGTAAATGATGCGAGAATACATTTTACTTGTGCGTATTCGCGCTTTTTGTTAGTTGAATCGTATGCGATAATCCAAATTCATTATTCGCTCTTGTCAATAGCAGCATACAATGTGCGTTGGAAACCATAAAAGTGGACATTCGGAGCTAGGCCAGAACAGTAGTTTTTTCATATCTCGTTTGTGTCAAGGAAAATTCTGCAAAAGATTTGTTTGAATTAGACGTACTCAGACCAGCTTGATAAAACTGAGAGAAAAGTGGTTCCACTTCAGCTAGGTCACCAGACTAAACTTGGTCATGTGTTTCGATCAACGATAGTAATTGTCTACAAAAACGTTCTCAAGTATAAAAACTATTCTCGACTATAATATGGTCAGTCTCGGTTCGAGTGAGAGCTGTTCAAGGTTGGAGACGCATTGTTGTTATGATTTTAACGGTAGGTAATCTGCCTCGACGAATGCGAACAGACCACAAAATATTTTTGAGAAAGGCGAAGTGTAACTGATACAGTTCTTTCATCTCATAGTAAATGATGCGAGAATACATTTTACTTGTGCGTATTCGCGCTTTTTGTTAGTTGAATCGTATGCGATAATCCAAATTCATTATTCGCTCTTGTCAATAGCAGCATACAATGTGCGTTGGAAACCATAAAAGTGGACATTCGGAGCTAGGCAAGAACAGCAGTTTTTTCATATATTGTTTGTGTCAATAGAAACCATGTTAAAGATTTCTTTGCTTTGAACGAACTCAGACCAGCTTGATAGAACTGAGAGAAAAGTGGTTCCCGTTCAGCTAGGTCACCAGACTAAACTTGGTCATGTGTTTCGATCAACGATAGTAATTGTCTACAAAAACGTTCTCAAGTATAAAAACTATTCTCGACTATAATATGGTCAGTCTCGGTTCGAGTGAGAGCTGTTCAAGGTTGGAGACGCATTGTTGTTATGATTTTAACGGTAGGTAATCTGCCTCGACGAATGCGAACAGACCACAAAATATTTTTGAGAAAGGCGAAGTGTAACTGATACAGTTCTTTCATCTCATAGTAAATGATGCGAGAATACATTTTACTTGTGCGTATTCGCGCTTTTTGTTAGTTGAATCGTATGCGATAATCCAAATTCATTATTCGCTCTTGTCAATAGCAGCATACAATGTGCGTTGGAAACCATAAAAGTGGACATTCGGAGCTAGGCAAGAACAGCAGTTTTTCATATATTGTTTGTGTCAATAGAAACCATGTTAAAGATTTCTTTGCTTTGAACGAACTCAGACCAGCTTGATAGAACTGAGAGAAAAGTGGTTCCTGTTCAGCTAGGTAACCAGACTAAACTTGGTCATGTGTTTCGATCAACGATAGTAATTGTCTACAAAAACGTTCTCAAGTATAAAAACTATTCTCGACTATAATATGGTCAGTCTCGGTTCGAGTGAGAGCTGTTCAAGGTTGGAGACGCATTGTTGTTATGATTTTAACGGTAGGTAATCTGCCTCGACGAATGCGAACAGACCACAAAATATTTTTGAGAAAGGCGAAGTGTTACTGATACAGTTCTTTCATCTCATAGTAAATGATGCGAGAATACATTTTACTTGTGCGTATTCGCGCTTTTTGTTAGTTGAATCGTATGCGATAATCCAAATTCATTATTCGCTCTTGTCAATAGCAGCATACAATGTCCGTTGGAAACCATAAAAGTGGACATTCGGAGCTAGGCAAGAACAGCAGTTTTTTCATATATTGTTTGTGTCAATAGAAACCATGTTAAAGATTTCTTTGCTTTGAACGAACTCAGACCAGCTTGATAGAACTGAGAGAAAAGTGGTTCCTGTTCAGCTAGGTAACCAGACTAAACTTGGTCATGTGTTTCGATCAACGATAGTAATTGTCTACAAAAACGTTCTCAAGTATAAAAACTATTCTCGACTATAATATGGTCAGTCTCGGTTCGAGTGAGAGCTGTTCAAGGCTGGAGACGCATTGTTGTTATGATTTTAACGGTAGGTAATCTGCCTCGACGAATGCGAACAGACCACAAAATATTTTTGAGAAAGGCGAAGTGTAACTGATACAGTTCTTTCATCTCATAGTAAATGATGCGAGAATACATTTTACTTGTGCGTATTCGCGCTTTTTGTTAGTTGAATCGTATGCGATAATCCAAATTCATTATTCGCTCTTGTCAATAGCAGCATACAATGTGCGTTGGAAACCATAAAAGTGGACATTCGGAGCTAGGCCAGAACAGCAGTTTTTTCATATATTGTTTGTGTCAAGGAAAATTCTGCAAAAGATTTGTTTGAATTAGACGTACTCAGACCAGCTTGATAAAACTGAGATAAAAGTGGTTCCACTTCAGCTAGGTCACCAGACTAAACTTGGTCATGTGTTTCGATCAACGATAGTAATTGTCTACAAAAACGTTCTCAAGTATAAAAACTATTCTCGACTATAATATGGTCAGTCTCGGTTCGAGTGAGAGCTGTTCAAGGTTGGAGACGCATTGTTGTTATGATTTTAACGGTAGGTAATCTGCCTCGACGAATGCGAACAGACCACAAAATATTTTTGAGAAAGGCGAAGTGTAACTGATACAGTTCTTTCATCTCATAGTAAATGATGCGAGAATACATTTTACTTGTGCGTATTCGCGCTTTTTGTTAGTTGAATCGTATGCGATAATCCAAATTCATTATTCGCTCTTGTCAATAGCAGCATACAATGTGCGTTGGAAACCATAAAAGTGGACATTCGGAGCTAGGCAAGAACAGCAGTTTTTTCATATATTGTTTGTGTCAATAGAAACCATGTTAAAGATTTCTTTGCTTTGAACGAACTCAGACCAGCTTGATAGAACTGAGAGAAAAGTGGTTCCCGTTCAGCTAGGTCACCAGACTAAACTTGGTCATGTGTTTCGATCAACGATAGTAATTGTCTACAAAAACGTTCTCAAGTATAAAAACTATTCTCGACTATAATATGGTCAGTCTCGGTTCGAGTGAGAGCTGTTCAAGGTTGGAGACGCATTGTTGTTATGATTTTAACGGTAGGTAATCTGCCTCGACGAATGCGAACAGACCACAAAATATTTTTGAGAAAGGCGAAGTGTAACTGATACAGTTCTTTCATCTCATAGTAAATGATGCGAGAATACATTTTACTTGTGCGTATTCGCGCTTTTTGTTAGTTGAATCGTATGCGATAATCCAAATTCATTATTCGCTCTTGTCAATAGCAGCATACAATGTGCGTTGGAAACCATAAAAGTGGACATTCGGAGCTAGGCAAGAACAGCAGTTTTTTCATATATTGTTTGTGTCAATAGAAACCATGTTAAAGATTTCTTTGCTTTGAACGAACTCAGACCAGCTTGATAGAACTGAGAGAAAAGTGGTTCCCGTTCAGCTAGGTAACCAGACTAAACTTGGTCATGTGTTTCGATCAACGATAGTAATTGTCTACAAAAACGTTCTCAAGTATAAAAACTATTCTCGACTATAATATGGTCAGTCTCGGTTCGAGTGAGAGCTGTTCAAGGTTGGAGACGCATTGTTGTTATGATTTTAACGGTAGGTAATCTGCCTCGACGAATGCGAACAGACCACAAAATATTTTTGAGAAAGGCGAAGTGTAACTGATACAGTTCTTTCATCTCATAGTAAATGATGCGAGAATACATTTTACTTGTGCGTATTCGCGCTTTTTGTTAGTTGAATCGTATGCGATAATCCAAATTCATTATTCGCTCTTGTCAATAGCAGCATACAATGTGCGTTGGAAACCATAAAAGTGGACATTCGGAGCTAGGCAAGAACAGCAGTTTTTTCATATATTGTTTGTGTCAATAGAAACCATGTTAAAGATTTCTTTGCTTTGAACGAACTCAGACCAGCTTGATAGAACTGAGAGAAAAGTGGTTCCTGTTCAGCTAGGTAACCAGACTAAACTTGGTCATGTGTTTCGATCAACGATAGTAATTGTCTACAAAAACGTTCTCAAGTATAAAAACTATTCTCGACTATAATATGGTCAGTCTCGGTTCGAGTGAGAGCTGTTCAAGGTTGGAGACGCATTGTTGTTATGATTTTAACGGTAGGTAATCTGCCTCGACGAATGCGAACAGACCACAAAATATTTTTGAGAAAGGCGAAGTGTTACTGATACAGTTCTTTCATCTCATAGTAAATGATGCGAGAATACATTTTACTTGTGCGTATTCGCGCTTTTTGTTAGTTGAATCGTATGCGATAATCCAAATTCATTATTCGCTCTTGTCAATAGCAGCATACAATGTGCGTTGGAAACCATAAAAGTGGACATTCGGAGCTAGGCAAGAACAGCAGTTTTTTCATATATTGTTTGTGTCAATAGAAACCATGTTAAAGATTTCTTTGCTTTGAACGAACTCAGACCAGCTTGATAGAACTGAGAGAAAAGTGGTTCCCGTTCAGCTAGGTCACCAGACTAAACTTGGTCATGTGTTTCGATCAACGATAGTAATTGTCTACAAAAACGTTCTCAAGTATAAAAACTATTCTCGACTATAATATGGTCAGTCTCGGTTCGAGTGAGAGCTGTTCAAGGTTGGAGACGCATTGTTGTTATGATTTTAACGGTAGGTAATCTGCCTCGACGAATGCGAACAGACCACAAAATATTTTTGAGAAAGGCGAAGTGTAACTGATACAGTTCTTTCATCTCATAGTAAATGATGCGAGAATACATTTTACTTGTGCGTATTCGCGCTTTTTTTTAGTTGAATCGTATGCGATAATCCAAATTCATTATTCGCTCTTGTCAATAGCAGCATACAATGTGCGTTGGAAACCATAAAAGTGGACATTCGGAGCTAGGCAAGAACAGCAGTTTTTTCATATATTGTTTGTGTCAATAGAAACCATGTTAAAGATTTCTTTGCTTTGAACGAACTCAGACCAGCTTGATAGAACTGAGAGAAAAGTGGTTCTACTTCAGCTAGGTCACCAGACTAAACTTGGTCATGTGTTTCGATCAACGATAGTAATTGTCTACAAAAACGTTCTCAAGTATAAAAACTATTCTCGACTATAATATGGTCAGTCTCGGTTCGAGTGAGAGCTGTTCAAGGTTGGAGACGCATTGTTGTTATGATTTTAACGGTAGGTAATCTGCCTCGACGAATGCGAACAGACCACAATATGTTTTTGAGAAAGGCGAAGTGTAACTGATACAGTTCTTTCATCTCATAGTAAATGATGCGAGAATACATTTTACTTGTGCGTATTCGCGCTTTTCGTTAGTTGAATCGTATGCGATAATCCAAATTCATTATTCGCTCTTGTCAATAGCAGCATACAATGTGCGTTGGAAACCATAAAAGTGGACATTCGGAGCTAGGCAAGAACAGCAGTTTTTTCATATATTGTTTGTGTCAATAGAAACCATGTTAAAGATTTCTTTGCTTTGAACGAACTCAGACCAGCTTGATAGAACTGAGAGAAAAGTGGTTCCTGTTCAGCTAGGTAACCAGACTAAACTTGGTCATGTGTTTCGATCAACGATAGTAATTGTCTACAAAAACGTTCTCAAGTATAAAAACTATTCTCGACTATAATATGGTCAGTCTCGGTTCGAGTGAGAGCTGTTCAAGGTTGGAGACGCATTGTTGTTATGATTTTAACGGTAGGTAATCTGCCTCGACGAATGCGAACAGACCACAAAATATTTTTGAGAAAGACGATGTGTAACTGATACAGTTCTTTCATCTCATAGTAAATGATGCGAGAATACATTTTACTTGTGCGTATTCGCGCTTTTTGTTAGTTGAATCGTATGCGATAATCCAAATTCATTATTCGCTCTTGTCAATAGCAGCATACAATGTGCGTTGGAAACCATAAAAGTGGACATTCGGAGCTAGGCAAGAACAGCAGTTTTTCATATATTGTTTGTGTCAATAGAAACCATGTTAAAGATTTCTTTGCTTTGAACGAACTCAGACCAGCTTGATAGAACTGAAAGAAAAGTGGTTCCCGTTCAGCTAGGTAACCAGACTAAACTTGGTAATGTGTTTTGATCAACAATAGTAATGGTCTACAAAAACGTTCTCAAGTAAAAACTATTCAAGACTATAATGTAGGCAGTCTCGGTTTCCGTGAGAGCTGTCCAAGGCTGGATGCGCATTGTTGTTGTATATTAAGGGTAGGAAATCTAACTCGACGAATGCAAACAGACCACAATATGTTTTTGAGAAAGCCGAATTGTAAGTGGTAAGAATCTTTTATCTCGTAGCATATGATGCGAGAAGACATTTTACGTTTGCGTCTCCGCGTTGTTTGTTAGTTGAAAATATGGGATAATCCAAACCCATTATTCGCTATTGTCAATACCAGCATACCATGTACGATAAAAATCATGGAAGCGGACATTCGGAGCTAGGCCAGAACAGAAGTTTTTTCATATATTGTTTGTGTCAATGAAAACCATGTTAATATTTGTTTGAATTAGACGTACTCAGACCAGCTTGATAAAACTGAGAGAAAAGTGGTTCTACTTCAGCTAGGTCACCAGACTAAACATGGTCATGTGTTTCGATCAACGATAGTAATTGTCTACAAAAACGTTCTCAAGTATAAAAACTATTCTCGACTATAATATGGTCAGTCTCGGTTCGAGTGAGAGCTGTTCAAGGTTGGAGACGCATTGTTGTTATGATTTTAACGGTAGGTAATCTGCCTCGACGAATGCGAACAGACCACAATATGTTTTTGAGAAAGGCGAAGTGTAACTGATACAGTTCTTTCATCTCATAGTAAATGATGCGAGAATACATTTTACTTGTGCGTATTCGCGCTTTTTGTTAGTTGAATCGTATGCGATAATCCAAATTCATTATTCGCTCTTGTCAATACCAGCATACAATGTGCGTTGGAAACCATAAAAGTGGACATTCGGAGCTAGGCCAGAACAGCAGTTTTTTCATATATTGTTTGTGTCAAGGAAAATTCTGCAAAAGATTTGTTTGAATAAGACGTACTCAGACCAGCTTGATAAAACTGAGATAAAAGTGGTTCCCCTTCAGCTAGGTCACCAGACTAAACTTGGTCATGTGTTTCGATCAACGATAGTAATTGTCTACAAAAACGTTCTCAAGTATAAAAACTATTCTCGACTATAATATGGTCAGTCTCGGTTCGAGTGAGAGCTGTTCAAGGTTGGAGACGCATTGTTGTTATGATTTTAACGGTAGGTAATCTGCCTCGACGAATGCGAACAGACCACAAAATATTTTTGAGAAAGGCGAAGTGTAACTGATACAGTTCTTTCATCTCATAGTAAATGATGCGAGAATACATTTTACTTGTGCGTATTCGCGCTTTTTGTTAGTTGAATCGTATGCGATAATCCAAATTCATTATTCGCTCTTGTCAATAGCAGCATACAATGTGCGTTGGAAACCATAAAAGTGGACATTCGGAGCTAGGCCAGAACAGCAGTTTTTTCATATATTGTTTGTGTCAATGAAAACCATGTTAAAGATTTGTTTGAATTAGACGTACTCAGACCAGCTTGATAAAACTGAGACAAAAGTGGTTCCCCTTCAGCTAGGTCACCAGACTAAACTTGGTCATGTGTTTCGATCAACGATAGTAATTGTCTACAAAAACGTTCTCAAGTATAAAAACTATTCTCGACTATAATATGGTCAGTCTCGGTTCGAGTGAGAGCTGTTCAAGGTTGGAGACGCATTGTTGTTATGATTTTAACGGTAGGTAATCTGCCTCGACGAATGCGAACAGACCACAATATGTTTTTGAGAAAGGCGAAGTGTAACTGATACAGTTCTTTCATCTCATAGTAAATGATGCGAGAATACATTTTACTTGTGCGTATTCGCGCTTTTCGTTAGTTGAATCGTATGCGATAATCCAAATTCATTATTCGCTCTTGTCAATAGCAGCATACAATGTGCGTTGGAAACCATGAAAGTGGACATTCGGAGCTAGGCCAGAACAGCAGTTTTTTCATATATTGTTTGTGTCAATGAAAACCATGTTAAAGATTTGTTTGAATAAGACGTACCCAGACCAGCTTGATAAAACTGAGAGAAAAGTGGTTCCCCTTCAGCTAGCTCACCAGACTAAACTTGGTCATGTGTTTCGATCAACGATAGTAATTGTCTACAAAAACGTTCTCAAGTATAAAAACTATTCTCGACTATAATATGGTCAGTCTCGGTTCGAGTGAGAGCTGTTCAAGGTTGGAGACGCATTGTTGTTATGATTTTAACGGTAGGTAATCTGCCTCGACGAATGCGAACAGACCACAAAATATTTTTGAGAAAGGCGAATTGTAAGTGATAAAGTTCTTCTATCTCATAGTATATGATGCGAGAAGACATTTTACTTGTGCGTATTCGAGTTTTTTGTCAGTTAAAATATATGGGATAATCCAAACCCATGATTCACTGTTGTCAATACCAGCATACCATGTACGATGAAAATCATGAAAGTGGACATTCGGAGCTAGGCCAGAACAGTAGTTTTTTCATATCTCGTCTGTGTGAATGATAATTATGCAAAATATTTCTTTTAATAAGACGTACCCAGACCAGCTTGATAGAACTGAGAGAAAAGTGGTGCCCGTTCAGCTAGGTAACTAGACTAAACTTGGTCATGTGTTTCGATCAACGATAGTAATTGTCTACAAAAACGTTCTCAAGTATAAAAACTATTCTCGACTATAATATGGTCAGTCTCGGTTCGAGTGAGAGCTGTTCAAGGTTGGAGACGCATTGTTGTTATGATTTTAACGGTAGGTAATCTGCCTCGACGAATGCGAACAGACCACAAAATATTTTTGAGAAAGGCGAAGTGTAACTGATACAGTTCTTTCATCTCATAGTAAATGATGCGAGAATACATTTTACTTGTGCGTATTCGCGCTTTTTGTTAGTTGAATCGTATGTGATAATCCAAATTCATTATTCGCTCTTGTCAATAGCAGCATACAATGTGCGTTGGAAACCATAAAAGTGGACATTCGGAGCTAGGCAAGTACAGCAGTTTTTTCATATATTGTTTGTGTCAATGAAAACCATGTTAAAGATTTGTTTGAATTAGACGTACTCAGACCAGCTTGATAAAACTGAGAGAAAAGTGGTTCCCCTTCAGCTAGCTCACCAGACTAAACTTGGTCATGTGTTTCGATCAACGATAGTAATTGTCTACAAAAACGTTCTCAAGTATAAAAACTATTCTCGACTATAATATGGTCAGTCTCGGTTCGAGTGAGAGCTGTTCAAGGTTGGAGACGCATTGTTGTTATGATTTTAACGGTAGGTAATCTGCCTCGACGAATGCGAACAGACCACAAAATATTTTTGAGAAAGGCGAAGTGTAACTGATACAGTTCTTTCATCTCATAGTAAATGATGCGAGAATACATTTTACTTGTGCGTATTCGCGCTTTTTGTTAGTTGAATCGTATGCGATAATCCAAATTCATTATTCGCTCTTGTCAATAGCAGCATACAATGTGCGTTGAAACCATAAAAGTGGACATTCGGAGCTAGGCAAGAACAGCAGTTTTTTCATATATTGTTTGTGTCAATAGAAACCATGTTAAAGATTTCTTTGCTTTGAACGAACTCAGACCAGCTTGATAGAACTGAGAGAAAAGTGGTTCCTGTTCAGCTAGGTAACCAGACTAAACTTGGTCATGTGTTTCGATCAACGATAGTAATTGTCTACAAAAACGTTCTCAAGTATAAAAACTATTCTCGACTATAATATGGTCAGTCTCGGTTCGAGTGAGAGCTGTTCAAGGTTGGAGACGCATTGTTGTTATGATTTTAACGGTAGGTAATCTGCCTCGACGAATGCGAACAGACCACAAAATATTTTTGAGAAAGGCGAAGTGTAACTGATACAGTTCTTTCATCTCATAGTAAATGATGCGAGAATACATTTTACTTGTGCGTATTCGCGCTTTTTGTTAGTTGAATCGTATGCGATAATCCAAATTCATTATTCGCTCTTGTCAATAGCAGCATACAATGTGCGTTGGAAACCATAAAAGTGGACATTCGGAGCTAGGCCAGAACAGTAGTTTTTTCATATCTCGTCTGTGTGAATGATAATTATGCAAAATATTTCTTTTAATAAGACGTACCCAGACCAGCTTGATAGAACTGAGAGAAAAGTGGTGCCCGTTCAGCTAGGTAACTAGACTAAACTTGGTCATGTGTTTCGATCAACGATAGTAATTGTCTACAAAAACGTTCTCAAGTATAAAAACTATTCTCGACTATAATATGGTCAGTCTCGGTTCGAGTGAGAGCTGTTCAAGGTTGGAGACGCATTGTTGTTATGATTTTACCGGTAGGTAATCTGCCTCGACGAATGCGAACAGACCACAATATGTTTTTGAGAAAGACGATGTGTAACTGATACAGTTCTTTCATCTCATAGTAAATGATGCGAGAATACATTTTACTTGTGCGTATTCGCGCTTTTTGTTAGTTGAATCGTATGCGATAATCCAAATTCATTATTCGCTCTTGTCAATAGCAGCATACAATGTGCGTTGGAAACCATAAAAGTGGACATTCGGAGCTAGGCCAGAACAGCAGTTTTTTCATATATTGTTTGTGTCAATGAAAACCATGTTAAAGATTTGTTTGAATTAGACGTACTCAGACCAGCTTGATAAAACTGAGAGAAAAGTGGTTCCCCTTCAGCTAGGTAACCAGACTAAACTTGGTCATGTGTTTCGATCAACGATAGTAATTGTCTACAAAAACGTTCTCAAGTATAAAAACTATTCTCGACTATAATATGGTCAGTCTCGGTTCGAGTGAGAGCTGTTCAAGGTTGGAGACGCATTGTTGTTATGATTTTAACGGTAGGTAATCTGCCTCGACGAATGCGAACAGACCACAAAATATTTTTGAGAAAGGCGAAGTGTAACTGATACAGTTCTTTCATCTCATAGTAAATGATGCGAGAATACATTTTACTTGTGCGTATTCGCGCTTTTTGTTAGTTGAATCGTATGCGATAATCCAAATTCATTATTCGCTCTTGTCAATAGCAGCATACAATGTGCGTTGAAACCATAAAAGTGGACATTCGGAGCTAGGCAAGAACAGCAGTTTTTTCATATATTGTTTGTGTCAATAGAAACCATGTTAAAGATTTCTTTGCTTTGAACGAACTCAGACCAGCTTGATAGAACTGAGAGAAAAGTGGTTCCTGTTCAGCTAGGTAACCAGACTAAACTTGGTCATGTGTTTCGATCAACGATAGTAATTGTCTACAAAAACGTTCTCAAGTATAAAAACTATTCTCGACTATAATATGGTCAGTCTCGGTTCGAGTGAGAGCTGTTCAAGGTTGGAGACGCATTGTTGTTATGATTTTAACGGTAGGTAATCTGCCTCGACGAATGCGAACAGACCACAAAATATTTTTGAGAAAGGCGAAGTGTAACTGATACAGTTCTTTCATCTCATAGTAAATGATGCGAGAATACATTTTACTTGTGCGTATTCGCGCTTTTTGTTAGTTGAATCGTATGCGATAATCCAAATTCATTATTCGCTCTTGTCAATAGCAGCATACAATGTGCGTTGGAAACCATAAAAGTGGACATTCGGAGCTAGGCCAGAACAGTAGTTTTTTCATATCTCGTCTGTGTGAATGATAATTATGCAAAATATTTCTTTTAATAAGACGTACCCAGACCAGCTTGATAGAACTGAGAGAAAAGTGGTGCCCGTTCAGCTAGGTAACTAGACTAAACTTGGTCATGTGTTTCGATCAACGATAGTAATTGTCTACAAAAACGTTCTCAAGTATAAAAACTATTCTCGACTATAATATGGTCAGTCTCGGTTCGAGTGAGAGCTGTTCAAGGTTGGAGACGCATTGTTGTTATGATTTTAACGGTTGGTAATCTGCCTCGACGAATGCGAACAGACCACAAAATATTTTTGAGAAAGGCGAAGTGTAACTGATACAGTTCTTTCATCTCATAGTAAATGATGCGAGAATACATTTTACTTGTGCGTATTCGCGCTTTTTGTTAGTTGAATCGTATGCGATAATCCAAATTCATTATTCGCTCTTGTCAATAGCAGCATACAATGTGCGTTGGAAACCATAAAAGTGGACATTCGGAGCTAGGCAAGAACAGCAGTTTTTTCATATATTGTTTGTGTCAATAGAAACCATGTTAAAGATTTCTTTGCTTTGAACGAACTCAGACCAGCTTGATAGAACTGAGAGAAAAGTGGTTCCCCTTCAGCTAGCTCACCAGACTAAACTTGGTCATGTGTTTCGATCAACGATAGTAATTGTCTACAAAAACGTTCTCAAGTATAAAAACTATTCTCGACTATAATATGGTCAGTCTCGGTTCGAGTGAGAGCTGTTCAAGGTTGGAGACGCATTGTTGTTATGATTTTAACGGTAGGTAATCTGCCTCGACGAATGCGAACAGACCACAAAATATTTTTGAGAAAGGCGAAGTGTAACTGATACAGTTCTTTCATCTCATAGTAAATGATGCGAGAATACATTTTACTTGTGCGTATTCGCGCTTTTTGTTAGTTGAATCGTATGCGATAATCCAAATTCATTATTCGCTCTTGTCAATAGCAGCATACAATGTGCGTTGGAAACCATAAAAGTGGACATTCGGAGCTAGGCCAGAACAGCAGTTTTTTCATATATTGTTTGTGTCAATGAAAACCATGTTAAAGATTTGTTTGAATTAGACGTACTCAGACCAGCTTGATAAAACTGAGAGAAAAGTGGTTCCCCTTCAGCTAGGTAACCAGACTAAACTTGGTCATGTGTTTCGATCAACGATAGTAATTGTCTACAAAAACGTTCTCAAGTATAAAAACTATTCTCGACTATAATATGGTCAGTCTCGGTTCGAGTGAGAGCTGTTCAAGGTTGGAGACGCATTGTTGTTATGATTTTAACGGTAGGTAATCTGCCTCGACGAATGCGAACAGACCACAAAATATTTTTGAGAAAGGCGAAGTGTAACTGATACAGTTCTTTCATCTCATAGTAAATGATGCGAGAATACATTTTACTTGTGCGTATTCGCGCTTTTTGTTAGTTGAATCGTATGCGATAATCCAAATTCATTATTCGCTCTTGTCAATAGCAGCATACAATGTGCGTTGAAACCATAAAAGTGGACATTCGGAGCTAGGCAAGAACAGCAGTTTTTTCATATATTGTTTGTGTCAATAGAAACCATGTTAAAGATTTCTTTGCTTTGAACGAACTCAGACCAGCTTGATAGAACTGAGAGAAAAGTGGTTCCTGTTCAGCTAGGTAACCAGACTAAACTTGGTCATGTGTTTCGATCAACGATAGTAATTGTCTACAAAAACGTTCTCAAGTATAAAAACTATTCTCGACTATAATATGGTCAGTCTCGGTTCGAGTGAGAGCTGTTCAAGGTTGGAGACGCATTGTTGTTATGATTTTAACGGTAGGTAATCTGCCTCGACGAATGCGAACAGACCACAAAATATTTTTGAGAAAGGCGAAGTGTAACTGATACAGTTCTTTCATCTCATAGTAAATGATGCGAGAATACATTTTACTTGTGCGTATTCGCGCTTTTTGTTAGTTGAATCGTATGCGATAATCCAAATTCATTATTCGCTCTTGTCAATAGCAGCATACAATGTGCGTTGGAAACCATAAAAGTGGACATTCGGAGCTAGGCCAGAACAGTAGTTTTTTCATATCTCGTCTGTGTGAATGATAATTATGCAAAATATTTCTTTTAATAAGACGTACCCAGACCAGCTTGATAGAACTGAGAGAAAAGTGGTGCCCGTTCAGCTAGGTAACTAGACTAAACTTGGTCATGTGTTTCGATCAACGATAGTAATTGTCTACAAAAACGTTCTCAAGTATAAAAACTATTCTCGACTATAATATGGTCAGTCTCGGTTCGAGTGAGAGCTGTTCAAGGTTGGAGACGCATTGTTGTTATGATTTTACCGGTAGGTAATCTGCCTCGACGAATGCGAACAGACCACAATATGTTTTTGAGAAAGACGATGTGTAACTGATACAGTTCTTTCATCTCATAGTAAATGATGCGAGAATACATTTTACTTGTGCGTATTCGCGCTTTTTGTTAGTTGAATCGTATGCGATAATCCAAATTCATTATTCGCTCTTGTCAATAGCAGCATACAATGTGCGTTGGAAACCATAAAAGTGGACATTCGGAGCTAGGCCAGAACAGCAGTTTTTTCATATATTGTTTGTGTCAATGAAAACCATGTTAAAGATTTGTTTGAATTAGACGTACTCAGACCAGCTTGATAAAACTGAGAGAAAAGTGGTTCCCCTTCAGCTAGGTAACCAGACTAAACTTGGTCATGTGTTTCGATCAACGATAGTAATTGTCTACAAAAACGTTCTCAAGTATAAAAACTATTCTCGACTATAATATGGTCAGTCTCGGTTCGAGTGAGAGCTGTTCAAGGTTGGAGACGCATTGTTGTTATGATTTTAACGGTAGGTAATCTGCCTCGACGAATGCGAACAGACCACAAAATATTTTTGAGAAAGGCGAAGTGTAACTGATACAGTTCTTTCATCTCATAGTAAATGATGCGAGAATACATTTTACTTGTGCGTATTCGCGCTTTTTGTTAGTTGAATCGTATGCGATAATCCAAATTCATTATTCGCTCTTGTCAATAGCAGCATACAATGTGCGTTGAAACCATAAAAGTGGACATTCGGAGCTAGGCAAGAACAGCAGTTTTTTCATATATTGTTTGTGTCAATAGAAACCATGTTAAAGATTTCTTTGCTTTGAACGAACTCAGACCAGCTTGATAGAACTGAGAGAAAAGTGGTTCCTGTTCAGCTAGGTAACCAGACTAAACTTGGTCATGTGTTTCGATCAACGATAGTAATTGTCTACAAAAACGTTCTCAAGTATAAAAACTATTCTCGACTATAATATGGTCAGTCTCGGTTCGAGTGAGAGCTGTTCAAGGTTGGAGACGCATTGTTGTTATGATTTTAACGGTAGGTAATCTGCCTCGACGAATGCGAACAGACCACAAAATATTTTTGAGAAAGGCGAAGTGTAACTGATACAGTTCTTTCATCTCATAGTAAATGATGCGAGAATACATTTTACTTGTGCGTATTCGCGCTTTTTGTTAGTTGAATCGTATGCGATAATCCAAATTCATTATTCGCTCTTGTCAATAGCAGCATACAATGTGCGTTGGAAACCATAAAAGTGGACATTCGGAGCTAGGCCAGAACAGTAGTTTTTTCATATCTCGTCTGTGTGAATGATAATTATGCAAAATATTTCTTTTAATAAGACGTACCCAGACCAGCTTGATAGAACTGAGAGAAAAGTGGTGCCCGTTCAGCTAGGTAACTAGACTAAACTTGGTCATGTGTTTCGATCAACGATAGTAATTGTCTACAAAAACGTTCTCAAGTATAAAAACTATTCTCGACTATAATATGGTCAGTCTCGGTTCGAGTGAGAGCTGTTCAAGGTTGGAGACGCATTGTTGTTATGATTTTAACGGTTGGTAATCTGCCTCGACGAATGCGAACAGACCACAAAATATTTTTGAGAAAGGCGAAGTGTAACTGATACAGTTCTTTCATCTCATAGTAAATGATGCGAGAATACATTTTACTTGTGCGTATTCGCGCTTTTTGTTAGTTGAATCGTATGCGATAATCCAAATTCATTATTCGCTCTTGTCAATAGCAGCATACAATGTGCGTTGGAAACCATAAAAGTGGACATTCGGAGCTAGGCAAGAACAGCAGTTTTTTCATATATTGTTTGTGTCAATAGAAACCATGTTAAAGATTTCTTTGCTTTGAACGAACTCAGACCAGCTTGATAGAACTGAGAGAAAAGTGGTTCCCCTTCAGCTAGCTCACCAGACTAAACTTGGTCATGTGTTTCGATCAACGATAGTAATTGTCTACAAAAACGTTCTCAAGTATAAAAACTATTCTCGACTATAATATGGTCAGTCTCGGTTCGAGTGAGAGCTGTTCAAGGTTGGAGACGCATTGTTGTTATGATTTTAACGGTAGGTAATCTGCCTCGACGAATGCGAACAGACCACAAAATATTTTTGAGAAAGGCGAAGTGTAACTGATACAGTTCTTTCATCTCATAGTAAATGATGCGAGAATACATTTTACTTGTGCGTATTCGCGCTTTTTGTTAGTTGAATCGTATGCGATAATCCAAATTCATTATTCGCTCTTGTCAATAGCAGCATACAATGTGCGTTGGAAACCATAAAAGTGGACATTCGGAGCTAGGCCAGAACAGCAGTTTTTTCATATATTGTTTGTGTCAATGAAAACCATGTTAAAGATTTGTTTGAATTAGACGTACTCAGACCAGCTTGATAAAACTGAGAGAAAAGTGGTTCCCCTTCAGCTAGCTCACCAGACTAAACTTGGTCATGTGTTTCGATCAACGATAGTAATTGTCTACAAAAACGTTCTCAAGTATAAAAACTATTCTCGACTATAACATGGTCAGTCTCGGTTCGAGTGAGAGCTGTTCAAGGTTGGAGACGCATTGTTGTTATGATTTTAACGGTAGGTAATCTGCCTCGACGAATGCGAACAGACCACAAAATATTTTTGAGAAAGGCGAAGTGTAACTGATACAGTTCTTTCATCTCATAGTAAATGATGCGAGAATACATTTTACTTGTGCGTATTCGCGCTTTTTGTTAGTTGAATCGTATGCGATAATCCAAATTCATTATTCGCTCTTGTCAATAGCAGCATACAATGTGCGTTGGAAACCATAAAAGTGGACATTCGGAGCTAGGCAAGAACAGCAGTTTTTTCATATATTGTTTGTGTCAATAGAAACCATGTTAAAGATTTCTTTGCTTTGAACGAACTCAGACCAGCTTGATAGAACTGAGAGAAAAGTGGTTCCTGTTCAGCTAGGTAACCAGACTAAACTTGGTCATGTGTTTCGATCAACGATAGTAATTGTCTACAAAAACGTTCTCAAGTATAAAAACTATTCTCGACTATAATATGGTCAGTCTCGGTTCGAGTGAGAGCTGTCCAAGGTTGGAGACGCATTGTTGTTATGATTTTACCGGTAGGTAATCTGCCTCGACGAATGCGAACAGACCACAAAATATTTTTGAGAAAGGCGAATTGTAAGTGATAAAGTTCTTCTATCTCATAGTATATGATGCGAGAAGACATTTTACTTGTGCGTATTCGAGTTTTTTGTCAGTTAAAATATATGGGATAATCCAAACCCATGATTCACTGTTGTCAATACCAGCATACCATGTACGATGAAAATCATGAAAGTGGACATTCGGAGCTAGGCCAGAACAGTAGTTTTTTCATATCTCGTCTGTGTGAATGATAATTATGCAAAATATTTCTTTTAATGAGACGTACCCAGACCAGCTTGATAGAACTGAGAGAAAAGTGGTGCCCGTTCAGCTAGGTAACTAGACTAAACTTGGTCATGTGTTTCGATCAACGATAGTAATTGTCTACAAAAACCTTCTCGAGTAAAAAAACTATACTAGACTATAATCTAGTCAGTCTCGGTTGCATTGTGAGGTATCCAAGGCTGGATGCGCATTCTTGTTGTTATTGTAAGACTTGAAAATCTAACTCGACGAATGCAAACAGACCACAATATGTTTTTGAGAAAGCCGAATTGTAAGTGGTAAGAATCTTTTATCTCGTAGCATATGATGCGAGAAGACATTTTACGTTTGCGTCTCCGCGTTTTTTGTTAGTTGAACATATGGGATAATCCAAACCCATTATTCGCTATTGTCAATACCAGCATACCATGTACGATAAAAATCATGGAAGCGGACATTCGGAGCTAGGTAAGAACAGCAGTTTTTTCATATATTGTTTGTGTCAATGAAAACCATGTTAAAGATTTCTTTGCTTTGAACGAACCCAGACCAGCTTGATAGAACTGAAAGAAAAGTGGTGCCCGTTCAGCTAGGTAACTAGACTAAACTTGGTCATGTGTTTCGATCAACGATAGTAATTGTCTACAAAAACGTTCTCAAGTATAAAAACTATTCTCGACTATAATATGGTCAGTCTCGGTTCGAGTGAGAGCTGTTCAAGGTTGGAGACGCATTGTTGTTATGATTTTAACGGTTGGTAATCTGCCTCGACGAATGCGAACAGACCACAAAATATTTTTGAGAAAGGCGAAGTGTAACTGATACAGTTCTTTCATCTCATAGTAAATGATGCGAGAATACATTTTACTTGTGCGTATTCGCGCTTTTTGTTAGTTGAATCGTATGCGATAATCCAAATTCATTATTCGCTCTTGTCAATAGCAGCATACAATGTGCGTTGGAAACCATAAAAGTGGACATTCGGAGCTAGGCAAGAACAGCAGTTTTTTCATATATTGTTTGTGTCAATAGAAACCATGTTAAAGATTTCTTTGCTTTGAACGAACTCAGACCAGCTTGATAGAACTGAGAGAAAAGTGGTTCCCCTTCAGCTAGCTCACCAGACTAAACTTGGTCATGTGTTTCGATCAACGATAGTAATTGTCTACAAAAACGTTCTCAAGTATAAAAACTATTCTCGACTATAATATGGTCAGTCTCGGTTCGAGTGAGAGCTGTTCAAGGTTGGAGACGCATTGTTGTTATGATTTTAACGGTAGGTAATCTGCCTCGACGAATGCGAACAGACCACAAAATATTTTTGAGAAAGGCGAAGTGTAACTGATACAGTTCTTTCATCTCATAGTAAATGATGCGAGAATACATTTTACTTGTGCGTATTCGCGCTTTTTGTTAGTTGAATCGTATGCGATAATCCAAATTCATTATTCGCTCTTGTCAATAGCAGCATACAATGTGCGTTGGAAACCATAAAAGTGGACATTCGGAGCTAGGCCAGAACAGCAGTTTTTTCATATATTGTTTGTGTCAATGAAAACCATGTTAAAGATTTGTTTGAATTAGACGTACTCAGACCAGCTTGATAAAACTGAGAGAAAAGTGGTTCCCCTTCAGCTAGGTAACCAGACTAAACTTGGTCATGTGTTTCGATCAACGATAGTAATTGTCTACAAAAACGTTCTCAAGTATAAAAACTATTCTCGACTATAATATGGTCAGTCTCGGTTCGAGTGAGAGCTGTTCAAGGTTGGAGACGCATTGTTGTTATGATTTTAACGGTAGGTAATCTGCCTCGACGAATGCGAACAGACCACAAAATATTTTTGAGAAAGGCGAAGTGTAACTGATACAGTTCTTTCATCTCATAGTAAATGATGCGAGAATACATTTTACTTGTGCGTATTCGCGCTTTTTGTTAGTTGAATCGTATGCGATAATCCAAATTCATTATTCGCTCTTGTCAATAGCAGCATACAATGTGCGTTGAAACCATAAAAGTGGACATTCGGAGCTAGGCAAGAACAGCAGTTTTTTCATATATTGTTTGTGTCAATAGAAACCATGTTAAAGATTTCTTTGCTTTGAACGAACTCAGACCAGCTTGATAGAACTGAGAGAAAAGTGGTTCCTGTTCAGCTAGGTAACCAGACTAAACTTGGTCATGTGTTTCGATCAACGATAGTAATTGTCTACAAAAACGTTCTCAAGTATAAAAACTATTCTCGACTATAATATGGTCAGTCTCGGTTCGAGTGAGAGCTGTTCAAGGTTGGAGACGCATTGTTGTTATGATTTTAACGGTAGGTAATCTGCCTCGACGAATGCGAACAGACCACAAAATATTTTTGAGAAAGGCGAAGTGTAACTGATACAGTTCTTTCATCTCATAGTAAATGATGCGAGAATACATTTTACTTGTGCGTATTCGCGCTTTTTGTTAGTTGAATCGTATGCGATAATCCAAATTCATTATTCGCTCTTGTCAATAGCAGCATACAATGTGCGTTGGAAACCATAAAAGTGGACATTCGGAGCTAGGCCAGAACAGTAGTTTTTTCATATCTCGTCTGTGTGAATGATAATTATGCAAAATATTTCTTTTAATAAGACGTACCCAGACCAGCTTGATAGAACTGAGAGAAAAGTGGTGCCCGTTCAGCTAGGTAACTAGACTAAACTTGGTCATGTGTTTCGATCAACGATAGTAATTGTCTACAAAAACGTTCTCAAGTATAAAAACTATTCTCGACTATAATATGGTCAGTCTCGGTTCGAGTGAGAGCTGTTCAAGGTTGGAGACGCATTGTTGTTATGATTTTACCGGTAGGTAATCTGCCTCGACGAATGCGAACAGACCACAATATGTTTTTGAGAAAGACGATGTGTAACTGATACAGTTCTTTCATCTCATAGTAAATGATGCGAGAATACATTTTACTTGTGCGTATTCGCGCTTTTTGTTAGTTGAATCGTATGCGATAATCCAAATTCATTATTCGCTCTTGTCAATAGCAGCATACAATGTGCGTTGGAAACCATAAAAGTGGACATTCGGAGCTAGGCCAGAACAGCAGTTTTTTCATATATTGTTTGTGTCAATGAAAACCATGTTAAAGATTTGTTTGAATTAGACGTACTCAGACCAGCTTGATAAAACTGAGAGAAAAGTGGTTCCCCTTCAGCTAGGTAACCAGACTAAACTTGGTCATGTGTTTCGATCAACGATAGTAATTGTCTACAAAAACGTTCTCAAGTATAAAAACTATTCTCGACTATAATATGGTCAGTCTCGGTTCGAGTGAGAGCTGTTCAAGGTTGGAGACGCATTGTTGTTATGATTTTAACGGTAGGTAATCTGCCTCGACGAATGCGAACAGACCACAAAATATTTTTGAGAAAGGCGAAGTGTAACTGATACAGTTCTTTCATCTCATAGTAAATGATGCGAGAATACATTTTACTTGTGCGTATTCGCGCTTTTTGTTAGTTGAATCGTATGCGATAATCCAAATTCATTATTCGCTCTTGTCAATAGCAGCATACAATGTGCGTTGGAAACCATAAAAGTGGACATTCGGAGCTAGGCAAGAACAGCAGTTTTTTCATATATTGTTTGTGTCAATAGAAACCATGTTAAAGATTTCTTTGCTTTGAACGAACTCAGACCAGCTTGATAGAACTGAGAGAAAAGTGGTTCCTGTTCAGCTAGGTAACCAGACTAAACTTGGTCATGTGTTTCGATCAACGATAGTAATTGTCTACAAAAACGTTCTCAAGTATAAAAACTATTCTCGACTATAATATGGTCAGTCTCGGTTCGAGTGAGAGCTGTTCAAGGTTGGAGACGCATTGTTGTTATGATTTTAACGGTAGGTAATCTGCCTCGACGAATGCGAACAGACCACAAAATATTTTTGAGAAAGGCGAAGTGTAACTGATACAGTTCTTTCATCTCATAGTAAATGATGCGAGAATACATTTTACTTGTGCGTATTCGCGCTTTTTGTTAGTTGAATCGTATGCGATAATCCAAATTCATTATTCGCTCTTGTCAATAGCAGCATACAATGTGCGTTGGAAACCATAAAAGTGGACATTCGGAGCTAGGCCAGAACAGCAGTTTTTTCATATATTGTTTGTGTCAATGAAAACCATGTTAAAGATTTGTTTGAATTAGACGTACTCAGACCAGCTTGATAAAACTGAGAGAAAAGTGGTTCCCCTTCAGCTAGGTAACCAGACTAAACTTGGTCATGTGTTTCGATCAACGATAGTAATTGTCTACAAAAACGTTCTCAAGTATAAAAACTATTCTCGACTATAATATGGTCAGTCTCGGTTCGAGTGAGAGCTGTTCAAGGTTGGAGACGCATTGTTGTTATGATTTTAACGGTAGGTAATCTGCCTCGACGAATGCGAACAGACCACAAAATATTTTTGAGAAAGGCGAAGTGTAACTGATACAGTTCTTTCATCTCATAGTAAATGATGCGAGAATACATTTTACTTGTGCGTATTCGCGCTTTTTGTTAGTTGAATCGTATGCGATAATCCAAATTCATTATTCGCTCTTGTCAATAGCAGCATACAATGTGCGTTGAAACCATAAAAGTGGACATTCGGAGCTAGGCAAGAACAGCAGTTTTTTCATATATTGTTTGTGTCAATAGAAACCATGTTAAAGATTTCTTTGCTTTGAACGAACTCAGACCAGCTTGATAGAACTGAGAGAAAAGTGGTTCCTGTTCAGCTAGGTAACCAGACTAAACTTGGTCATGTGTTTCGATCAACGATAGTAATTGTCTACAAAAACGTTCTCAAGTATAAAAACTATTCTCGACTATAATATGGTCAGTCTCGGTTCGAGTGAGAGCTGTTCAAGGTTGGAGACGCATTGTTGTTATGATTTTAACGGTAGGTAATCTGCCTCGACGAATGCGAACAGACCACAAAATATTTTTGAGAAAGGCGAAGTGTAACTGATACAGTTCTTTCATCTCATAGTAAATGATGCGAGAATACATTTTACTTGTGCGTATTCGCGCTTTTTGTTAGTTGAATCGTATGCGATAATCCAAATTCATTATTCGCTCTTGTCAATAGCAGCATACAATGTGCGTTGGAAACCATAAAAGTGGACATTCGGAGCTAGGCCAGAACAGTAGTTTTTTCATATCTCGTCTGTGTGAATGATAATTATGCAAAATATTTCTTTTAATAAGACGTACCCAGACCAGCTTGATAGAACTGAGAGAAAAGTGGTGCCCGTTCAGCTAGGTAACTAGACTAAACTTGGTCATGTGTTTCGATCAACGATAGTAATTGTCTACAAAAACGTTCTCAAGTATAAAAACTATTCTCGACTATAATATGGTCAGTCTCGGTTCGAGTGAGAGCTGTTCAAGGTTGGAGACGCATTGTTGTTATGATTTTACCGGTAGGTAATCTGCCTCGACGAATGCGAACAGACCACAAAATATTTTTGAGAAAGGCGAAGTGTAACTGATACAGTTCTTTCATCTCATAGTAAATGATGCGAGAATACATTTTACTTGTGCGTATTCGCGCTTTTTGTTAGTTGAATCGTATGCGATAATCCAAATTCATTATTCGCTCTTGTCAATAGCAGCATACAATGTGCGTTGGAAACCATAAAAGTGGACATTCGGAGCTAGGCAAGAACAGCAGTTTTTTCATATATTGTTTGTGTCAATGAAAACCATGTTAAAGATTTGTTTGAATTAGACGTACTCAGACCAGCTTGATAAAACTGAGAGAAAAGTGGTTCCCCTTCAGCTAGGTAACCAGACTAAACTTGGTCATGTGTTTCGATCAACGATAGTAATTGTCTACAAAAACGTTCTCAAGTATAAAAACTATTCTCGACTATAATATGGTCAGTCTCGGTTCGAGTGAGAGCTGTTCAAGGCTGGAGACGCATTGTTGTTATGATTTTAACGGTAGGTAATTTGCCTCGACGAATTCGAACAGACCACAAAATATTTTTGAGAAAGGCGAAGTGTAACTGATACAGTTCTTTCATCTCATAGTAAATGATGCGAGAATACATTTTACTTGTGCGTATTCGCGCTTTTTGTTAGTTGAATCGTATGCGATAATCCAAATTCATTATTCGCTCTTGTCAATAGCAGCATACAATGTGCGTTGGAAACCATAAAAGTGGACATTCGGAGCTAGGCAAGAACAGCAGTTTTTTCATATATTGTTTGTGTCAATAGAAACCATGTTAAAGATTTCTTTGCTTTGAACGAACTCAGACCAGCTTGATAGAACTGAGAGAAAAGTGGTTCCTGTTCAGCTAGGTAACCAGACTAAACTTGGTCATGTGTTTCGATCAACGATAGTAATTGTCTACAAAAACGTTCTCAAGTATAAAAACTATTCTCGACTATAATATGGTCAGTCTCGGTTCGAGTGAGAGCTGTCCAAGGTTGGAGACGCATTGTTGTTATGATTTTACCGGTAGGTAATCTGCCTCGACGAATGCGAACAGACCACAAAATATTTTTGAGAAAGGCGAATTGTAAGTGATAAAGTTCTTCTATCTCATAGTATATGATGCGAGAAGACATTTTACTTGTGCGTATTCGAGTTTTTTGTCAGTTAAAATATATGGGATAATCCAAACCCATGATTCACTGTTGTCAATACCAGCATACCATGTACGATGAAAATCATGAAAGTGGACATTCGGAGCTAGGCCAGAACAGTAGTTTTTTCATATCTCGTCTGTGTGAATGATAATTATGCAAAATATTTCTTTTAATAAGACGTACCCAGACCAGCTTGATAGAACTGAGAGAAAAGTGGTGCCCGTTCAGCTAGGTAACTAGACTAAACTTGGTCATGTGTTTCGATCAACGATAGTAATTGTCTACAAAAACCTTCTCGAGTAAAAAAACTATACTAGACTATAATCTAGTCAGTCTCGGTTGCATTGTGAGGTATCCAAGGCTGGATGCGCATTCTTGTTGTT
>CAJNAR010000088.1:0-27707 GCA_905220665.1 Albugo candida | reverse complement strand
CGGGCGAAATTTCGCGTGGAGCTCGCAAAGCCCAAAGCCTCGGATATCGAGGCTATCCTGCAGCTATATGCTGATGGGGAGCACCCGGATTGGTCGGTTTGTCTGCTAAATTGGAAGCAGCAAGACCTTTCCAAATCCGGAAAGCAACCTTCCCGATGGTTTTGGAGACGGGCCAGTCCTTGACCCGTACTCCAAATGGAAAAATACTAACATCCCTGATGCGAGACCACGGTAATCCGGTTTTTGAAAGCCTACTGAGGAGCCGGTCAATCGCTCAGGTATCCAAAATGCCTGGGGAAACATCAGGGTGATGGTCACCACGGCGGATGCCTGCCAACAGTTGGAGTGTCAGCCGGTGACTATCCTTGGGGAAAAGTATTTTTTTCGAGAGTTTGATACTCTTGAAACAAAGTACTACCTCGATGTTTTCGGCGTAGGCGTGGAGGAAGAACGGAACAACATTCTCCGTGCTCTTCACCAACTAGGATGTCAGTGGTGTATGACACCTTCCGCTAGACGATTCCCACAAAGGCAGTGGTGATGTCGACTTGGCGAGTTTACTTCGGTAGTTTGACGTGCCCCCAACAACTGGTTCGAGTTGGTAAAGTGATTGAACAAATCGCTTACGACAAACAGCTCTACTCAGTACGGGGAAAAATGCTCCTATTCCAACGGAACGACCACGTTTTGGTCAACGTGGTCCTTATTGCTTGGATTTGGGTGCTACATCAACCCCGGGAGCACGGCAACACCAAAGCAAGCAAAACAATCCAAAACAACGCAAAAATCAATCTGCAACTCAGATTCACAACACCCAAAAACAACAAAAGAACCAGAAACATACAACCGAACCAGCGGCACTCATGGTGGCACCACAAAAGGTGGTGAATCCAGTTCCCAGTAAGGAATTGGTGGCGAGAAAACTGACCGGAAGATCTCCGATCAAATCTCGTTGGAGCTCAACACTCCCCCCACTATCACACCACCAGGAGCACAAGCTTTATTGCACCCCACACCTCCCATCCTCCAACTGACCAGTCAGTCATACTCACAACCACGGGTAGAGCGGGATGGGGATGTATCCATGAAGTTGGCTTGGACGAGTGGAAAACGTAATCGGGTGGAGCCGTTCGACCAAATGGTCTCCAAAGCACCACCTCTTGCGCTTCCAAAACTAGCGACGAGTAACTATTTTTCCGTGCTCGCAACAATGGAGGTGGAGATCGAAAAAGTAACAGCGGTTGCCAATCCAGAGAATGGCAATCGCGTCCAAATCATCCCCGTGAAAGCACGGATGCCAAAAGAGGTGGCCACCTCGAAAGAGGCGGCACACTTTTATCAAAAGTCATACAACAATCGAGAAATCGGAACGACCAACCCGAGTTGGTGAAATAGGGGAGCTGATGGAAATCGATTCGAAAAATGCCCTTCACTCACTCCGACCGGACAAGCTGGTTCAAGCGGATTCTTGCATCCCTCATGTGCGGAAGCTAATCCAGTTCTACACAAATCCGGACAAAATCATCCGAGCGGCACTTGATCATCCGATCACGATGAATGGTGTGCTACTTTCGTGTATGGAGTCGAATGATAAAGCTTTGGATGAAGTGGCTCATCTACTTATGATAAATCGCGTTTTTGCAACTCACAATCTCGGCGAAGATGTTACGTTTGCGACACGATGGAGTCGCCACGTTGGTGGAAAAGTTCCCTCCAAGCGATCTGTACTGTTCGAGAAAGTAATGTCGTGGTGGACGTCAGTGCCGGACATCGTTATCGGTTTGACTCGAGCAACGAAAGCTCTCGCGTTGTTGGAACTTTTATTCATGTGTACTGCTCCGACATTCTACACCAACGACCACTGGATCCAATATCTCACCGATGGACCAGTGATCTGGATTCCGGGTCATCATTGTCGTTTACTTCCAACCAATGTGATCATATCCTTCTTCCGCTCCGACGTTGGGATAAAGTGTTGGTCTCAATGGTTTGGAGGTCGATGGCGTGGACTTCTTCATGGTGACATCGCTGAGCTTTCCGTCAATCTCAGCTTTTTTCCAGAGGAACACACAACACTTCACCTCTCACAAAAAGATGGTGAAATGAGGTTGATTACTGGTCCACTTCAGCGTGAATGCTAAGGGCTCCTCGATTATTCCAACGTGGAACAATATCTCAGCACTCACGGTGAATGTTGATGGAATTCATAAAAATGGTCATCCTTTTATCGACCACATCCTATCACAACACTCCATTTGTTGTGTTCAAGAAACCAAGGTTCACGATCACAACCAACTGGACTCATTTCAGTTTTTATTATCCTCAAAAATGCAGCACAAAATGTTTGTCAATGATCGCAACAGTGCATTTCTACATCCGACTCAAAACCGCAGTGGCGGCGTCATGACAATTCTTCGTTCGGACTTTCCCGGTTACTCAACAGCTGAAGAACTTACCGAACGCAGCATTCGAAATCGTTATTTGGTTTTGCGTCTTCTCATTCACGATGCACCGGTGTATATTCACAATGTATATGCACCGGTCACGGCCGAGGAACGAGTGGGTTTTTATGATTTATTGCTTTCCAACACTTTTGAATCGACCGCAACACATATCGTATTTGGTGATTTCAACACACCACTCGATCCAGCTATCGATGCTTCGAGTGGAACAATTCGACACGAACCAAGTCGATTAGCGTGTTTGGAATGGCTTTCACAGTTGGGTGTGGTCGACGCTTGGCGAATTCAACATCCGACTGAAAAAGTATTTACAGGACCATTACCGCGCAAGAATCGATTAGATTATATCTGCATGTCGGAAGAGCTATTCAATATGGTATACAACCTCTGAGTATTTTCGTCCACGACATGCGGGAGATCATCTGGCACAAAAAGTAACTTTTGCAAATCCAACTCAATCTCCGGGACGAGGATATTGGAAATGTTCATTACGATTATTTGAATATCCTAAAGTTGTCGAAGCAATCAAATTGGAAGCGAATTTGGTGCTCGAACAGTTACGGACAACTTCGAATCCCGGTAAAATGTGGGAATGTTGGAAGACGAAAATCAAGAAACAGCTTCAAATCATTGAAAAAAAGGCTGCAAAAGATAGCCGACGTGATGTTGAGTCTAGCCAGCGTGTTTTGGAAGTCGCAGCAGCTCGATATCGCATTCAGGACACCAATGAGTCACGGTATTTTTACGAATCGAGTCTCCAACAATTTCGAATTTCAGTCGAAAACAACGCGAAAATACAACCAAGATGAAAGCTTCGACCATCACGTGAAGCATATGGAGAACTCTTCCAAGCATTTTTTTCGCCCTCCGGATAGTTCTTGTCGTCGCGTGCCGATCGAAAATGTTACCAAAAAATGTGGTACAGTGACATCGAACCCGAGGGAGATTATTGACGAATTCAGAGATCATTGGGGTGGTGTCATGGGCTCTCTTTATAGCTCAGAGATCGACTCAAATGCTCCATGTGACAGAAAGCAAAAAAAGTTACTCGATTCGATTCAAGTTTCACTTGCCTCAGCAGAGCAAGAACGTCTCTCAACTCGGTTAAGTACGACCGAGATGGCGGAAGCGATCAAGCACATGCGGAGTAGTTCTTCTCCAGGTATGGATGGACTACCAGCTGCATTTTATCAGCTTGATCCGGAAACGTTTGGCGAGTGTCTGAAGATCGTGTTCGAATATCAACTGGAAGGAGGAATTTTACTTCGATCACAACGTCACTCGGCAATCACACTTTTATACAAAAAAGGATCACGAGGTGATCCTGGCAACTATCGACCGATCGCACTACTTTGCGTCGATGTGAAAGTACTTTCAAAAGTGTTGGCGTATCGATTGCAACGTTTTTTGCCAAAATTGATCCATCAAGATCAAAAAGCATTCGTGCGAGGAAGGTCAATGCATCACCATATTCGACATCTCGCCGACATACAAGACTTGGTCACTCATCGTGGGGAGGAAGCTTATGCGACCTTTCTCGACTTTGAGAAAGCTTATGATCGAGTCAATTGGACGTACATGTTTCGCGTTTTGGAAATGGGCGTTGGAAAAAGTTTCATCGACTGGGTTCGCCTTTTGTACACCAACACGAAAGCACAGTTGATGATCAATGGCAATATCACATCGTCCATTACACCACAACATGGAGTAAAAGAAGTTGATCCTCAATCAGCGTTTCGCTTCCTGATAACGATCGAACGTTTCGGAAATTTACTTTGGCAATACGAAGAACATGGTGTTTGGATCAATGGCACGATGGTCGCCACAGGACTATTTTCGCGGACTATTCGACATTGGTTTCAAAGACACCAAATGGTGTTTTGACGCAACTCGAACTCGTCCAAGTCTATTATTATAGATCTTGTGCGAAACGCAACTTGAGCAAGTAATCTTTGCTCTCCTTGAATCGTACCGTGCCGCGTCCTCATATTCCCAATTTGAGCATAATGATTCCGAAGTATTCGGTCAAGTATTTCCAGCATTTCGTTTTTTCAGACATCGTTTCAACCAATGATTCTATCAACTCTTGACAAGCGTTTTTATGATGGGTTTGGTGAATGGGTTCGACGATCACGTACTGTCTATTGTGGCCTACTGGTTGCGCAGACTATTTAACAACTTCTGAGTTATGCTGTGCACGTGGAAATATGAAAAGATTCGACGCACGTACACCTGAACAGCAAAGAATTCTTACATGTTTGCTGACAGTATAAATTTCTTTTCTTATGGGGCAGGAATCCCCTTTCTTCTGATGTGCTTATTAGATTCTTTAACAAACATTCCTGCGCATTAAGCAACTGCTTCGACGAAGGTATCGCATCATGGAGCTGCTACTTTTAAACCGAGCTCGCAAAATGTTTCGACAATTATTAGCCTGGAGGACGATACACATTGAGTATTTTGGAAATCATCTGCTTCAAGTTTGAAATCCGCAGTCTCCAAGACTTTGATAGAGATTGCGACAAATGTCCAAAGAAGAAACTATTCTGCATAAAATTTTACAAGAACGATGTATTTGATGCATCGTCCTTCTAGTCGAACGCATTTGGATTTCCAAGGTGTTGAATCAACTCGTGACGCAAGGATCATTTGGTAGATTTTCAGGAGTCGACGGTCATTGATGCGGGTACGCACAGGCAAGTAGAAATGCAGGTGCAACTTCCACCCTAGTCGTAGTTGGTTGGCTACGTTCCACCTAGTGAGTTGAACACCAATTTGGGAACACGACACTTTTGGACTAAGTACAATTTCACCAGCTGGACACAGTCTCATATTGTGGTGGATTCAGACTACTGCAAAATAGAACTATCAGCGAGAAGACATATCATCACATCGAACAGATTTTCTCGTGAAACGTTATTTATATGTATATTTGTTAATTAAGATAGTATCCTAAGAAGTCAGTTGCTCTGATTCTAGTAATATCGAAAGCTTCATCTGGATTAGTACGTTCAGGTCGAGTAATGAAGAAGTCGCAGGATTCTGTAGAAGGCTTGAAACGGTACGATGGTCCATGCTTTCCGACGTTTGGACGCCGAACTTGTGCTGTAGCGTTTTATGACTTGGTCTTATAAACGTTAATTCGCTTACAACCTATCACGATTTTGGTTGAGACATCTTCATGGTACATGCGATACGTGTAATGTTCAAGATCAATGCGTTAATTCGCCTTTGAGCATGTGCACGTGTCAATTTTGGAATATATCGAAATACGTGTATTTTACTGACATTGCTTGAAACGAATAACAGCAGCGGTTTATGATTTTACCAACCTCATATTTCAAATATTACATGAAGCTTGTGCTAAGAAGGGTAAGCCCTACACGTATAGTCAAATCTATCAATTAGATAACGACGGAATGTACATTGAGTCGGTTCTACTCGATGAGCGTCGCGCTCATTCTCAATTATCGCCGTGTACGGTCCGTACAGTACGCAATTACTATAGGTAAGATATCACCACCTCATTCACATGCACACACAAACTAAGCGCTCTTTTGTGTGCGCAGACTTTGATTCCATGCGAACACACACAACGTAACGCACATTTTGTGTCCACTACACACTTTAGAGATGCTTGGTGTGAACACTCCAACCGCGGAACACATCTTCCTATTTCAGTATTTATCACGTAAATAAAGGCAGGAAAAAGCGCGATACCGAACGCACACTTTCTGGTTCTAGGAGAAGCCTTTTGAGCCTTTCTCCCGGTCCGTTCAGCACAAAACGCAAGCATCTGCATACAGCCCAGCCCATCACCTAATTCTCCTATCAAGTAATTCAGCTCAAGCGCACCATTCATCCTCCTGTAAGAACGCATGCTCTATAAAATGTCATAATATAATATTACCAAGTAATTTTGCCTATCATCGACTATTTTATCTCATTGTTCATTTCGTCGTCGATATATACTCTGATGTGGACGACCTTTGTCCAATGTGCCATCGTCATCAGCACGCATTCTGCGATGTCAAACTCCTGGAAAATGCCGAGTTTACAGGGCGAAACATAAATCCAATGACTGTGAATGATGTTCGAATATGCATCAACGCCCTTCAAGTCAAGTTTTTTAACGCATCTGCAATCTTGCCAACATTTCTCTCTGCCACCAGCATTGGGTGCGAGGTCGTAATTCTCACTTCATGCCAACAGTCCATCCAACCCCAAAAGCTGGCCGTTCAATTTATTACATCACTAAAAGTACACCCGATCCACCTCCTGCTCCATGCAACCTGAATTTATGTAAAGGAAGTAATCAATGTATTCCTGTCATCGGCGGAGAAGCAACATGCACACCATCAAAGGGATACCTTATCAACGTCTTGATCTTTGGAATTGATCTTGACCTTCCAACGATAAAGCCTACCATTGACGATTGCAAAGCTCACTGCATTCAGTATAAAGCTTGCGTTGACACCTCCTTTAACATAATCAATAAAGTATGTCAAATGAAGGGTTTGGTTATCAATCTGCTACGTTTTGACGATATACATTCCGCTTATGTGAAAATGCACGATTGAGTTGCTGTCTTCTGAATTTCAGTGTTTTGATACAAGTTAATTTTCCTCTTAACAATAAATGTATCGTCCATTATTGCATAAAACGGGGAATAACACGTGGATAAATTCAAATACAGTCAAATCTATCAATTAATTCACAGATTTGATTCATTTTGAGGCGCTCCTTTGCGATCAGAAACGCAGTCATTCTCAAGTCAACTAATTGGATACTATACAGATATCTATTTCATCAACATACTCACTACGATACATGCATTGTAAGCTCGCTAGAGAGCGCTACACTCTTGAAGCTGTGTCCGTGCGAAAGTATAGGAATTGCGCCACATCTGATATTCACCACACAATTGCAGTTCCAGAAAAAATTATTCGTGTGAACACCTTAGATACGGAGCTGTCATCCTATTTACGTGTTCATCACAGAAAAAAGATAATGCACGCAAAGAGCGATATCGAACGAAATTCAAACTCATTCTATTGAGCGTCTATAAGCCTTTCTCACGGTACTTCACACACAAAACGCAATGGTCTAAAATACATGCGCTCCATCCCACCACCCAATCATATCATCAATCCGTCGAGTCGACGCTCATCATTCTTCGCTTCAAAAATCAAGAAAGTAACACAAATGCTCTATAACATATCATCCTAGCGATAGAGTACACGACTTCACTCTCTCCACCGTCTGCTTTGAAATCATTTGTGTAGTTCATCTTCAGTACAAACATTCCAATGCTGAGAAAATTTGTCCGATCCAGTATCCAATCCGCTGTTTGCGCTCGCTCAGGAGAGAACGCATGACTTGAAGCATTTGACGATTCACTGCATCCACCGTTCCATTTGCCCATGGCAAGACGCCGTGACGAAATGGTGTATAGCACCCAGCATTTTTTGTAGTTGCTCCATGACTTTGTTTTTGAAATGGAGCCTTGATACGATATCCACCATAGAATCACACTATACCGCTTAAACCATTCCAGGAGCTCCTTAACGGTCACCTCCGTGTTCGCCATTGATGTTGGTATTAGCTCGCAAAATCCACTCATCCCATCTTTTAATACCAATACGTAACAGAATCCATGCATTCCCTTACACATGGTCAAGAAAAAAACAAAGTGCAGTTTTTCGTTCGGTCGGGTTGGTCGTAACGTCTCTCCATAATGTCTTTGACACATTTCTCCATTCGCCACCAAACTCTCTCACATCTGACTTCATTGTCGTCCATGCGACATGTTCTGCAAGTATGCATAGTGCTGTAGTCATCCCATGGTGACCTGCTGAGCCAGCATGAGCTAGGGCACATAGCCTTTACTGTAAGTTGATAGCTGCATCTGGTATCTATATACGTTTTTTTGTAATAACCGATATGGATATCTCGGCATCATTTATCAGATCCCGGTGGATCACGTGTTTGCGCTCTTTTTCTTTTATTTCCCTGGTTTCATCCAGGGAAGGCCATTCAAAATGTTCATTCTCCAACGGGGTGATATCTTCGACCATTGCTAATGCACAGCATTTCGGTGCTGTCTGCTTAACCACTTCATATTTAGGGTTTCCCCCCATACTTTTATTTCACATGCAACATGCTCCGCCGTATATCTAAACATTTGTAGAACCATGGTCCAACGTTGTAGTTTGTCCTCTCTATATCGAGCAGTTTCCATAGAGATAACGTCACAGAATACATGTTGGAAAAGAGTGATGGTCAGAACTGGCCAAATTTACTATCCCTGTGTCAATCAAATTTATATTTATATCAGTTTCCGTCCAGTCGACTTGGTGGAATTTCTCTGGTCACGGTTTTAACCGGATTACTGCGACAGGATCCTATCCGTATACTGTACCAGCCACCGAGCGGAACGCAGTATTCTCGTGTACGTAACAAGGCCGTACTGATCGCAGCTGAAGCACATTAAGACGTTGCAATCTACGCTGGATGGCATTTATCAACAAGTGTCCGACGTGGCACAAAAGAAAAATGACGCGGCGAGACGTAGACATAACAAAAAGCACGGCGTATCTACCGTATATTTCGAGATTGGGGATTTTGTTCTATCTGGAAATGTTATACGACGAAACAACAAACCCATGTTACATAGAAGGGGGCCTTTCCGGATAGCGACAACATTAGACTGGTGGATTTACGAGATACAAGTGTTGGCTGAACCGTTAGCTATCATTGCCCGGCATGTCACGAGATTGAAATTCCACAGCGACCGAGATTTGGAAATTACACAAGATTTTGTAAGACTACGTGGTGTATGCAAGTGGTGAGCGTTTGATACACAAGGTTCTGGAATGCCGTATCAATCCATATACACATCAATGGGAGGTTCTTGTCCAATGGATCGGTTTGGATACTTCTGAAAATAGCTCGGAACCTGCAAGGATTCTGCTGGAAGATGTCCCGGCGTTTTTCAAAAAATGGGTGGCATCCGAACCTAAGTCGGAAGCTTTGCGAAATTTCAGTCACACTGAAAGTTCAGAGAAATGATGGGTTCTGTATCCATCACATGGTTAGTTCAAGCATATCTTTCATATCTTTCCATAAAAACTGGTACCGAAAGAACCTTATATAATACACTTTTTGATTTGCAGTCATCGGAGTCGGACAGCCCCGAAGCCGTCGGCGGTTAAAGAAGAAAAGACTTGTTCAAGAGTGAATGATATATCAAACTTCTACCCTTGTAGTCTCCTACTCCTTTATTCCTCTACTCCTATCATCTATTCCTTTTCTCAGCATGCTACTACCTCCTAATTACCAGTATTCAACAACTGAAGAGCTCTTCCGAAAAAATCAATCCCACACTCATGCGCACGGTTATTCTGATACCAAAAGCTTCCCAAATTGGCTCCAGGATCTGGCTGAACTAAGACAGACGTGGTTTCCACCAGGGAAGAAGTACAAAACGTGACTGAAGGCCATATAAACGTCTTTGCCGCTGTCCCTTTGGATTCTATGCAAGGATGACAAAAGCTTCTCGTGAAAAGTGTATTACGACAATTCATAATCCTATTCCCAACCCTCCTCCTACTCAAGAAATTCCTTTCCTTGAAACTATCCGAAGAATGCCAGCTAAGACAAGTGGCAATATAGGGCAACTCATCGCAACAGGCACCAGACCGGCTGCAGCATTGTATACCAAAGAGCATAACTCAATCATTCTGGCAAACCACCGTAGTATTTACAATGAAAGGATTTCTATGGGACGCGAAAACCTCCGTTGACATCCGAAATTCCAACTACCAGCTTGACTACTACTGTAATGAGACTCCAAGCAATTACAAGGTTGTTTTTTGCTCATCCCACATTTATCAATTTTACCTGAAGTAATCCCTATGTCTTTTTCTCGGATCTCACCTATAGATCAAACAGATTCTATATGCCTCTGTTGCATACAGTGGGTGTGATATCACTATACACCTTATTCTCATCCTGCTTACTTTTAAAGCAGGAAAGGGAAAAGGGAGCAGATTACAAATGGTAACTTGAAAAGAAATCTATACTTCTTGCCGATGGAATTGCACCATTCACAATGGTCGCAGACAGGGATCTTGCACTCATGACAGCATTCAGGACGGTATTTCCAGATACAGCAGATATTCTCTTTGTTTGGCAAATTCAGAAAATATGCTCTCCCAATCCAATCAATGCTTTTGCCGACTAATGGGCGCAGTTTATGGAGGATTAGAATGGAATGATCAGACGCGCCAGCATTGGAGATTTCAAGGCAAGTAGGACGGAATTTACGCAGATATATGCACACCATCCAGCAATCATCAGCTATACTCCGACAACATGGAAGCCTTACAAAGAAAATTTTGTTACGTACTGAACTTGCGTTTCCTACATCTGGGAAGCATATAAACTTTCAGGGTAGCAGAAATCATTCAGCATCAAAACGATGGTTGCAGGTTTTAACAATGGATTTGAAACAAGTCTATAGCAGGATCACACACGATGTTGCGCACCAAGCAAAGATATTGCAGGTAAAGATAGGTTACGGAAAGATCCGACAATGGCTGGACTTGGATGACAGATTTTATGATCAAGTAATCAATAAGACTTCAATATTCGTCTGTATGGAATTGCACAATTAGGTGTGCACTGACCACGTCTGAGTCAATTTTCAACGACTATTTGATTGCCTTGTCTCCGCCAACTTCTGAAAAGATAGCAGCTAATTCAACATTGTCCATAAACGATTTCCATGCACACTGGCACCTTGAAATACCTCTCCTTGCCTTTTCCCAAACTGCAATCTATTGAAAAGGCTCACGTTGATGCACCAACCTTTTCTATCATCTCTGTAACCAGCAGTATTGCTGAGATTTATTGTACCTTAGGTCCACACCAGCAAGCTGGAACAAAAGCTATTTTGATGGACTTACAGAGATTTTGAGCTCCAATGAGCCTCAATATAAAGCGCATAAATGGCAGACCACCTCATGCACAAAATTGATATCATTAATCAACAAGAAGAAGCCCTCATTGCATGATTTGTGACACCAGACACAGAGGGTGTAGAAGGTGTGGTCGAATAGGGAACAACATTAAGACCTGACCAAGATAGAGAGATCCATAGTTTTTTTTCAACAAATGGAGATATATATAGATAGATAGATAGACAAATCTAGAATTCTCTGTAGCTTTTATAAAGTTTTGTGTGCATTTTTTGTGTCTTGATAAATGTTTGGGCTTTTATGTGAGTCTACAGGAAACGTATTGGGATTTATAGACACGCAAAGAAACCGAACAAAATGCTCGTTCAAGATTACATTGGCTCCTTGAATGTAGATTAGTAATTGCTTTCTGAAAATTAAAAATAAATCATTTTCACGATCAAGCAAAAGCAACTGGAAGATTCGCCTAATTTGATATAAAGCATGTCTGATATACACTGAGAGCCAAAGCATGAAAAGTCCGACCCTCCGACGTATCGTACAATGGGTACACATTTGGTACATTTTGAAATTCATGTATCAAAAATGTGCCACCCACAAGGATAGGGTTTTGTGAGCAAAGGGCAACATCTCAGCCATTTTTTGCTGTTTGTTGATTCATGTGTGAAGGAGGGGCTCTGAAACAGCCCCGTTGCCGAGAAAAACGCAAATAAGGATTTGTGAGTGAAAACGAAAAACAGGAGAGCAGGAAAGTTGTTACATTTCGGATAAAGTGATCAATCACAGAAGCTGGGGGCAGATGAGTAAGTGTTCTTCGGACTCTGTGCTCCTCCAACCTTGAAACTTAAACCCAAGCTCATCTGAAGTCGGACAGCACGCAAATATGCAAAGGATACACCCGTGACTTGGGGTTTGTAGTGACATACACATATATGGCGATCTCCTCCGACCGGATACGTAAGATTAGGCTGGCGTGCCGTACTTGCCTACCCGTAAACCATTTTTTGGCCAAAAACATTTTAATATACTCTGTGATTGGATAACAATACGTTGGTATGATCCTGTTCCCTCGTCCCTCGTGTTCAAACACTAAGTCAGGTCCGATAAGTGACAATATTCATCCATACACGTGTTGAGTGTTCTCGCTACGGCGGTTGATTAGGATAGATTTAATTGTCACAGGATGTGGACCCTACATTCCCACGGGTTCTTAATGGGTAAGCTCGGTGCCTTGTGCCAATTTTTCATCTCTGAAACGATTGACCGATGAAGCAAATTTTCAAGTCACCTTCGAATGAATGATGATCATGTGAATTCACGAGTTTGCGATCAAGTAAAACATAACGATCCATTTCTATCGCGCAGTCAAATACTGAAATAAAGAACGTGAGAGGAACGTTGAGCTCGCAGGCTCTTTAAGCTCGTTGCGTTTCAACTTTCCATTAAATCGACACGACGATTACACGAAAGTTGTTCGGACAATTCTTGCAAGAGTGAGGGTGTTTCTTGATCGGTGGTATACGTTCCTCCTCTGTGCATCTGCTTTTACGTGACGAACACTTTGCACAGTAGAACTTCGACTGGACGTTCACTCTTACACGCGCGTGTTCTCAACTTCAACTTCGCATACACTCTCACGCACGCTCCCTCAACTTCAACGGTACATACACTCTCTCGGGCGTTTCCTTTAACTTCAGTTCTAACTTCAGCTGAACATTCATTCCTTTGCCCGTTTCTCTTTTCTAGATCAATTCACATTCATTCTGCCCACAACAATCGATGTCATCTTCACCCTTGATATCACCAACTTCAACTCAGTCGAAAAATTGCAATGAAGCAATACACAACAAGCAAGCGCTCTGAGCAACAGAAAGGAGAAAGCGATATCACAACGCGAAATGGAAGTACGCGCATGGAAGAATATAGAAATTCAAGGAGATTCATTCACATCCAGAACCGGACATACTGCTATTGCTTACAGTAAGACTTAGAAAAAGGATTGATTGGCAACGCTTACCACTGGATCAAAAAATTTCCTTGTTTGGAGGAACCAATTGCAACGGATGACGACAAGTTTTCTTACATTGTAAATCGGACAAATTCTCCTACGAATACACCGAACGGATTTTCACTCTTGTGTTGATGGGCAGAAGTTGAGTCGCAAGGAATAGATCGAATGTACTTCTTTGGCTGATATGATGGACGAAACGCGAGCTAGTTGAGCAATTTGTTTTGTTACGAATTTGTTATGAGAACTAATTCTGGATGCCAGATAATGATTGTTATCATTTTAGTCCACAAACGAAAATTGGAACGAGTTGAAAGCGTCCGAGGAGTGTTTGTCCCCAAGAACGTACCAATGATAATATGGTCGTTTATGAATGCAATTTGTATATGTTTGGTGGATACGATGAAACGACTCGTTTTGATGATCTTTGGCGGTACGGTTTGGCATGGAAGCGCTGAGAACAAGTAACAATGCGTGGAGACATTCTGCTTCCTTCTTTTGGTCACACAGCTATTCTGCGCGAAAGCAGCCATCTCCTGGTTGTACTTGATGGATGGGATGGTCACACCACTTGGGCCAATTTGTACGAGTTCAATTTCAAGACACAGCTGTGGAGAATGTTGTAAGCGATTGGATCGATCCCACTACATCAATATCGACATTTTGCGGTGCTTTCCGACTCCGATATGTTCCTCTTTGATGGTGTGTGCAAGTCTCAAGTCCGTTTCAATGATCTACAGCGATACAATCTAGGTAAAAAAAGCTTGTACACTGTCAAGGTCGATGCGTGACGAATCTGGCTTTTTGCTGATACAGTCACCAATTCATGGTCGGAAGTATGTACAAATGGAAACCTTCCATGCAGCAGAACCTTTCATCGTGTTGTTGTCGCTGAGAGTCAAATGTACCTGCTTGGTGGTTACGATGGAATATACCGGTTATGCAATCTATATTCCACTGAACTTGGTATTTCTTACAGCTTGTATCGATTGTCGATTTCTAACGATATGGATGGAGACGCACTTTGCCCAATGTCTCTGGTTAACTTATGTGCAGCTTTCATACGCGAAAACTACAAGAACACGGAATCATCGGCTCCATTCAGTGACGTACCAGCGGGTACAGCTTCACTTCAAACACATCTTATCACTGCTGAAAACATGTTTCTTTTTCCAGATTTGCTGAACCACATCGTACTCAAGAGAGGCCAAACTGGCGTTCTTCGAAGAAAATGGGCGCAAATGCAATCATTGTCCTAGAGGACGGTGTGATTTCTATCGATACCTTCGCGGGAAGATACCTTTTTTAGCACAACAAACTCTGGAAGCGGCTTTCGAATGTTTTTGTGTGCACTCCAGTATCTGTTAGCTGTGAATGTCTCAGGTATGCTTTATCAATAAGAATGTGGAATGCTCATTTGATCTCGGATTTGGGTACAGCTACTGGCCAACGCCAACCCATTAATCGTCATGTCTTTAAAGTCATGAACGACGTCTTCGCACTGACACCGCGTCTACTACGTACCGCATTCTGCACGTGGATTACGGATCGCTCGATCAAATTGCGTCCATCTCGACTTTTGAGAATAGTTTATAGTGACACGATCACCAAATAGATGAATATGTCAATTGCAACACACAATTCAAGGCAATATGTTTGATATTACCTTTCGTACTATCATATTCCTTCACAGTACACCATCACCATCAGAATGACGCGACATCGTCAAACAATCTTACACTTCGATCTGAATCGCAATATCCTGATGTCAGACACAAGTGGATCTCGATTGATTGAAGATACAGTCAATTATCTCTTAGCAGAATGTGTTTGGGTATTTTTGGATTCAACCTCAACAACGCCGCGATGGGTATGCGCATCAACAACTCCTTCCGCCGTCTGTCCAATTCCAAACCCGATGACGTATAAGCAGTTTGGGGCGAATCAATTACCGTATGAAACTTCAAGACAAGAAGAAGAAACAAAATCTCCGTTCAAAATGACGATTTCAACATGTACTGCATCTCTACAGCTGTACGTCTGTATCTCAAGCGATATGTAGGAACGTCAAGGAGCAAAAAGCTCTTCTAGAATCTGCGCTTTTAATGGTTTATGGAGAAATTGCATTTTTCAGCGGAACTCAACGTGAAAAAGCTCAAGTACGCATTCCCCCTCATTCAGTATCTCAAATGCCTCATTCTTTGTAGCATCTTGCATTGAAATTCCCAGTTGGTCTACTATAGGAAGTATCGAAGCGACGACGATATTACCTCTTATCATCCTTCATTCTTTTTGAGGAAATGTGGATTTTATCTGACTATTTTCAAAAAATATGGTTTATATGAGAAAAAATATGGTTTCTATGCCAAAAGTTGAACAATATGGTTTCCATACCAAAGCGAATATTGCTCCGGGCGAAATTGCAAAAATATGAAAAATACACCAAAAAGTCTGACGTCTACGCATTCTTGAGTGCCATATCGTCAAATGCTGCTTTCTTTCATGTATGATTCGTTGATCTACAACTGTTTCCATAGCCCAACCAGCATCTAGGCTGTTTTCACTGACTGCTTCTGATTCCAGATAGTCACTTTCTGCTTCGTTGCTTTCGAATTCGTTTTCACTATTATGTTTATACGATAGCTGCGTCTGTCTCCGTAGTGAATATTCGTGTGGATAAGAATCCGCTGACAAATGATCTCTGAAGCTGGAGTTCGAAGGCGGTACGGTGGATACTTCGGTTTCCATCACATTCGGTTCGGCTGATAAGTTTGCTTGTTGTCGGGCATTTCGAAATGCCTTTATGAGATTCGTTTCAATGATATGAACCAGTTGATCTAACTGAGTGAATTGCTTTTGAACTTGGTCAATATGATAGCGATCATAGATTACATATGTAGAGGGATCTTGCTGTGATCTTTCACAAATAGGACGCAATGTTGTAGGTTTTGCAGAAGAGTCCTTAATGACACAACGAATATTCTAATGCAATTCCAGCAATTTGAGCCAAGAAGATTCCTGATTGCACAAAGAATCAGCAATTAATGGAATCGGTTTGATCAGAGTCACGTGCAAGTCGTTTAAATAAGAGGTCATACTGAGAAATTGTTGCGCGTGGTGGCGCGGAACGTTGCAGAATACCGGTTAGAAGCTCGGACGGTCGTATGAATGTGCACATTCATTTGTGCTTTACAGTACTTCACACAGCGACATCAAGGTCGTAGCTATTGATAATGGCGGCCACACAATCAAAATCAAAGCTTCTGTCAGCCTCACCAGGGTAATCGTCAAAGAGTCTTCTGTGGTTGAAACGTATCAGCCGCATCTGCTCAGAAACTGGAGAGCCTCAATCTCCGATGTAACAAACTTTGGATTGGAAAAGATCGTCAGCGCGAGAAAATAACGTATTTACGACCAATAGAACGGTACGTATGACCCGCTATTCTTATTGATATAGCGTACCTGAGACATCCGCAACTTCATGACAGATATTGGAGTGCCCACAGAAACATTCGAAAGCCACTTCCGGAGTTTGTTGTGGTAAATAAGGTTTCTTCCCGCGACGGGGTCAAAAGAAATCACACCGTCCTCTAGGACATTTATTGCATTTTCTTCGAAGAAAGCCTATTTGGTCTCCTCTTAAATAAGACGTGGTTCAGCAAGTCTGCATAAAGAAACATTTTGAGCAGTGATAAGATGAGTTTGTAGGGAAGCTGTACCCGCTGGTAAGGCACTGAATGGAGCCGATATTTCCATGTTCTCGTAGTTTTTGCGAATGAAAGCTGCACATAAGTTAACCAGAGACATTCGGCAAAGTGCGCTTGCATGCATATCGTGAGAAATTGACAATCGATACAAGCTGTAAGAAATACCAAGTTCAATGGAATATAGATCGAGTAACCTGTATGTTCCATCTTAAGCCCCAAGCAAGCCAGATCCGTCACGCATCAACCTTGTCAGTGTACAAGCTTTGTTACCTGGATTGTACCGCTGTAATTCATTGAAACGGACTTGAGGCTTGCACACACCGCCAAAGATGAACATATAGTTGTCGAAAAGCACAGCAAAATGTCGATATCGATGTGGTGGGATCGATCCAATCGCTTACAGCATCCTCCAAAGTTGTGTCTTGGAATTGAACGCATACATGTTCTCAAGGTATTGTTGAATAGCTGCACCAAATTGAGAGGCAGGAATACACCCTTTCGGTCATACTAGCTCTGGGAGCTCAAAAATGGTAGAAGTAGGATTGGAATTGTGACCACCCCATCCTCCGAATACAACCAGGAAATGAATGTTTTCATGCACCACAGCTTTGTGACCAAACCAAGGCACCGGAATGTCTCCACGCATTGTTACTTGTTCCCAGCGTTTCTGGTTCATGTCGTATCTCCAAAGAGCATCAAGACGAGTTGTTTTATCGCATCCACCAAACATACACAAATTGCCTTGAAAGACAACCGTACTATGATCTATACGTTCTTGGGGACAAACACTCCTCGGGCACTTTCAACTCGTTCCAATTTTTCGTTATTAAAAAAAGGATGACAATCACTCTTAGTTTTGCAGCATATATTCTCATACCAAAATCGTAACAAAACATATCGTTATAGTAGCCCCCATTTCGTCCATCATAGAAGCCAAAGAGGTACATTCGATCTCTACGAAGCATAGCAGAGGCTCCAGGTCGACGTGATGATAGTGTTCGGTGCGACATAACTTTTGTCCATCGTTTTGTACCTGCGACACAAAGGTGAAAATTCGTTCGGAGCTTTCGGGGAGAAATTGTCCGATTTTAAAAGGAAGAAATCTGGCTGTCGGGCGGTGCAGTCGGTCCCTCCAAATAAGTCAATATTCTGATCCAAGTTTTCAGAAGTAAGCGTTGCCAATCATTCCTTGCACAGAATCTTATCGTGAGCAATAATAGTATGTACGGTTCTGGATGTGAATAAATCTCTTTGACTGACGATTAAATAGTATACGTCGCATGTCTGTGAACTCGAATCGATAGACACTTAATGAAGTTAAGAGTACAATCGACTCACCAAATAAAACAATACGATGAGACACACAAATATATCTATATTGATGATTTACAGCCGCCCAGCAGGGAGTTTACATCGTTATGTTCATGGAAATGATCTCGCCATGAACCTGCTTCAAGTCAGCGCACACGAGAGAGGAGACGTCGTAATATGGCGCACTAATGAGGTGGCAGAAGTTGGCATCGAGTGTACAAGATGCTAAGCAGTTAGCTGCTACAAAGTGTTTCTGTTGAAAGGATCCGATAGTCTGGTCATAGTGTCAGTTGGACCGTTTTTTAGGAACCAGCTAGATCATATGTAATCCTCTTGCCTTTCGATAGTTAAAAAAGTACAGCATGTAGGTTCTATTCAGGACCGATTTGGGAGATAAACTATGACTAATGCGTTGTAAGAAAAATGTCAGTTATTTCTTATGACACAGAGAGTGTGTTTACCAATGCATCTAAATATGTATTTGATATCGCGCTTGAATGTTTTGTAGCAAGCTTCCAGGGATGAGAAAGATTACCTGCTTGTAGAATACGCTGTCGGGTGCGAAAAAGCGGAATTAGCAGAACATATCAGAGTCTTTGTAGGAGAGATACCTCCATACGCTATGTAGCATTGCAACTTTGTCGCTATTCTATATGTTAAGCGGTGGTGGTTGAAAAATCGAATCACCTCGGAAACATGATATCTGATCGGCAAATGATGACAACGTTGTATAGAACAGCTTCACTCATGGGAAGATTACATGTTTATAGAATACATCATCGATAGTAAAAGAACCCTTCAGGCGTTTGACAGGAATGAGCGAAACATAGTCAAGGTCTTTTTAGCTTTATTACTTTCATGCGCGTTAACTTTATTGTATACTTTGAGTGGTGATGGTTGAAAAATCGAATCACCTCGAAAACATGATATCTGATTTGGAAATGATTAAAACTCTCATGAATTGTTCTCGAATGCTCCATACAACTCTCCATATGATTTATACTTCATTCCGGGATTCCATATTTTTGAGTTTTCCTTCTCATTTCTGGAATCACACCCTTATCAACACTCCAATTCAGTAGGATGAAGATATTAATGAGTGTTTCAATGGCCCTTCGAGCAACTTGCGTCGCCTCATCACATTGTGATTTTCATCCTCCACTGATTTGCGAACTTGCTGAAGGGCCTGCACCATATCGTGAGGAAAATGCCAAGTTCCACTTACCAGAAGGGCTTCTTTATCGTTGTGATAGAGTAATAGCTTGTGACAATTACGTTTTCCCACAATTTAAGCATCCCTGTACCGACTATGTTTTACGCGTACGAGAGCAGAAGATACATTTGACTACCGATATACCAAAGGACGATCCTGAACTCGTTTATCTGATCCCAGAATTTCAGAAAGATTGGGTGGTAACCGCACAAAAAATCAAATTTGACGGAAGAGAACTGCAAAATGAAATGATTCGATTCGACTTCTCTAATTACCGCAACTTAGGAATTCCTGTACGCTTCCTTCATGATAAAAAGATTCCTGATCATCATGAAACTGGTTCATTTTTGTTGTGCCTCACGATCAATGAGAAGGAAAAATGCATGTCTGTTGCTGGAATCAAAATCGATTGTCAGGTAAAAGGAGACCCGAACATGGAGGAGAATGGCGAGGATCCAGACGTGTACACTCATATGACATTCGGCAGTGATATAATGGCCCTGTTCGATGTGGACTTCTTGAAGCAAGATCAGAAGTTTTCTGTGACCTTTGGGTTAAGCAGAAAAAGAAAAGGTGAAGCTTTTGAGACAAGACCAGATCCAAAGCGGGTAAAGTGATAATATTTGGAGGGTCATGCGTCATCAGGCGAAGTATTTCTTCTTAGACGTGAAAATGAGCGGAATGCTAGTGGGAGCAGCGGATAACGTTTTCTAAGGACATCCACATTGTAGGGATGATCCGTAGTGACAATAAATGATAACAGGATTGAACACCACACATTTTGTTTAATTCAATTCTTTGCCAATTTTTAAGCAGGTACTATATCAACTTCGGTCCAGTGCCTCCAACCTAGAGGATATAACCAAGTGTCTCCGTTTGTTTTTTTGTCTTGCACGTAAATGTTGAAAACAAATGTGCAGTACGCAAAATGGGACAGAAACCGACTAACCACCACGCATCTTCGTGCAGTATTGAGTATACAGGGGTCCGCCGCTGCTCAGTCGGTTAAGCACTTGAGCGCACGGACCTCCTGCTGGAGGTCGGTTGAAGGTGTCTATATTACTAGAATTAGACTAACTGACTTTCTCTAGTTGCCTAGGCTATCTTAAATATACATATATAAACGTTTCGAGAATACCTGTGAGAGTTGATAATATGTCCCTCGTTGCTAGTTCTGCAGTGCGGTAGCGTTCACCACTACAGTACGAGAGTGTGTCCATCGTGTAACGGATAGATGTTGAAAGTTGTAAAGTTGTTAAGTGGTAAGTTTGTAAAGTTGTAAAAATGGTCCAAAAGTACCGTGGTTTGCAAATGTGGTGTGCGCCACACTACGGTGAGCATGACCAGCCAACTAGGACTAGGATCCGAGTTGCACTTGCCGTTCCACTCGCCTGTGCCGTACCCGCAGCAATGATCTCTTCGACTTCTGAAAAATTCACCAAATGATCCTTGCGTTGCGAGTTGATCCAGTACCTTTGCAAGCTGAATGCGTTCCTCGTGGTCGTAACACTGTCTTCGAAGTACCGAACGTGCGCACTAAACGTGGTGTAGATCACGGAAAGTGCTGGAACTGTCGGAGTTGCTGATCGCTGATCGAACAAACGACGATTCCGATCTGTCCAGACGAAGTGCAGTGTCACCGCTTGCAATGCAAGCCACAAATCCGATATAATTGCTAAATATTCTTTCCAATCCGACCGTAGTGTTGGTACGATTGCACATGCAATATGCGTCCAACGTGGTCGAAAGGAGAAAAACTGATCCCAACTAGGAAGTAACTCTCTCCATAACTGTGCGTGTGGTCGCACTCGAGAAAGAGATGTTGATCGGATTCCACTGCCCCACACCGAAAGTGCTGTGCACAATATAATGTCGGGCTGAATATCCTTTAAGAAACCAGAAACGAGATCGAACTGGCAACATTCGAAAGGCTAGACGAACTGTAAATCCTGTAAATACTTGCGAAATTGGTAATACACGTTTTCGAAGATGCCGTGAGGTAGCCATAAAAGTTCGGATTCGTTCTGAATCCAGTGTCCATCTCTCCCGTGATGACCAAATGTGTCAACATCGGATGACTCTTGGTTGGTTCGGGAAGTTTCGAGCGATATGTGAGAGTTGTGAGCGTGGAATGGATGGAAAATAATGTTTCCTTTCCTTGCTTTTTACTCCCACATAAAATGATCTGCCACTTGTGGTTGGTATAATCCAAGTGATGAGACCAATCGTCGAGGGTACGCTGGAGAATCTGAGTGACTTCATTGTAAAGTCGACTCAGCAACTTTTCTTCAGACATATCCGACGTGTTCTGCTCTTCGTCGTTGTAATAGTTGGCGACGAAATTTTCCTTCGTTGGCCATGTGTCGCTTTCACGAAAAAAGTCTTGCAAACTTCGAGCGTCGAAAAGTGTAGCAAACGTTTTTCGAAATGTTCGATGTGGTTCATCCACCATGCCAAGATTGTACCAAACGTTCTGTGTACTCGGATGACGAGTAGCAGCTTCGTAATGTAATTTTTGGTCGCAGTGAAACCACATCGGCTGTTCCATGTAGTACTGACGGCGTTGTGAAACATTTGAATCTGATATTGAAATGCTCCAATCCATCTGATGCCACATTCTAAATGCTTGTTTCCACCATGATGATATGCTCTCCCATTGAACCATTTTCCCATGTCGATTTGGTGCGATGGTGAATATATCCATCGGCTTGTGTGGTCCAAAGGAAGGTTGAATAAGTTGTAATAATTCCGTCGAAGCAGTTGTCCAATTCGCAGGAATAATTGTTGACGCATCGGATGCGAACTGCTGAAGGAATTGAATACGTTGTAGCTTTAGTCGTCCCACCAAAAAAGGAACTTGTAGTCCACCATCTTGTCGGCAAGATATAAAAACTCTTTGCTGAGTAGGTGAACATGTTTTGAATCTTTTTTGTGTTTCCGACCAAGCACAAAGCGATTTAACATCGATTGCCACTGTCGAATTGTCGCTGCTGGTATGTCTACGTGCATCGTGTAATGCCACAAACGTGATAAAATCATCGTCTGCGCAACCAGTAGTCGACCACGAACAGTTCTTGCTCGTCGAAACCATACACCAAACCCATCGTAAAAACGCTTGTCGAGAGTTGAAATAACCATCGAGTGAGTTGGTTTGGCCGAACGGAATACCCAAATACTTGACCGAATCCTCCGGACCCATTATGGTCAAATTGGGAATACGTGGACACGGCATGGTCCGATTCAACGAGAGCAAAGATGATTTACTCAAGTTGAGTTTCGCACCCAGATCCATCGCAATAGACTTGGACGAGTTCGAGTTGCGTCAAAACACCATTTGTTGTCTCTGAAAGCAATGTCGAATCGTCCGCAAAAAATAATCCAGTTGCGACAGTCGTGCCAGTTAATCCAAATGCCATGTTCTTCATGTTGTCGAAGTAAATTTCCCAAAGGTTCGATCGTCATCAGAAAAAGTAATGCTGAGAGCGGATCACCTTGTTTCACTCCACGTTGTGGTGTAATGAACGGTGTGATATTTCCATTAATCATCAACTGCGCCTTTGTGTTATTGTACAAAAGACGAACCCAGTCGATAAAACTTTTTCCAACGCCCATCTTTTCCAAAACGCGAAACTTGTACGTCCAATTGACTCGATCATAAGCTTTCTCAAAGTCGAGAAAAGTCGCATAAGCTTCCTCCCCACGATGAGTGACCAAGTCTTGGATGTCGGTGAGATGTCGAATATGATGATGCATTGACCTTCCTCGCACGAATGCTTTTTGATCTTGATGGATCAATTTTGGCAAAAACGTTGCAATCGATACGCTAACACTTTTGTAAGTACTTTTACATCGACGCAAAGCAGCGCGATCGCTCGATAGTTGATAGGATCACCTCTTGATCCTTTTTTTGTATAATAGTGGTGTTGCTGAGTGACGTTGTGATCGCAGTAAAATTCCTCTTTCTAGCTGAAATTCGAACACGATCTTCAAACACTCGCCAAACGTTTCCGGATCAAGCTGATAAAATGCAGCTGGTAGTCCATCCATACCTGGAGAAGAACTACTCCGCATGTGCTTGATCGCTTCCGCCATCTCGGTCGTACTTAACCGAGTGGAGAGACGGTCTTGCTCTGCGCAGGCAAGGGAAACGTGAATCGAATCGAGCAACTTTTTTTGCTTTCTTTCACTTGGATCATATGAGTCGGTCTCTGAGCTATAAAGAGAGCCCATGACACCACCCCAATGATCTCTGAATTCTTCAATAATCTCCCTCGGGTTCGATGTCACGGTGCCACATTTTTTTGTAACATTTTCGATCGGCACGCGACGACAAGAACTATCCGGAGGGCGAAAAAAATGCTTCGAAGAGTTTTCTATATGCTTCACGTGATGGTCGAAACTTTCATCTTTGTTGTATTTCGCGTTGTTTTCGACTGAAATTCGAAATTGTTGGAGACTCGATTCGTAAAAATACCGTGACTCATTGGTGTCCTGAATGCGATATCCAGCTGCTGCGACTTCCAAAACACGCTGGCTAGACTCAACATCACGTCGGCTATCTTTTGCAACCTTTTTTTCAATGGTTTGAAGCTGTTTCTTGATTTTCGTCTTCCAACTTTCCCACATTTTACCGGGATTCGAAGTTGTCCGCAACTGTTCGAGCACCAAATTCGCTTCCAATTTGATTGCTTCGACAACTTTAGGATATTCAAATAATCGTAATGAGCATTTCCAATATCCTCGTCCCGGAGATTGAGTTGGATTTGCAAAAGTTACTTTTTGTGCCAGATGATCCCCCGCTTGTCGTGGACGAAAATACTCAGAGGTTTTGTATACCATATTGAATAGCTCTTCCGACATGCAGATATAATCAAGTCGATTCTTGCGCGGTAATGGTCCTGTAAATACTTTTTCAGTCGGATGTTGGATTCGCCAAGCGTCTACCACACCCAACTGTGAAAGCCATTCCAAACACGCTAATCGACTTGGTTCGTGTCGAATTGTTCCACTCGAAGCATCGATAGCTGGATCGAGTGGCGTGTTGAAATCACCAAATACGATATGTGTTGCGGTCGATTCGAAAGTGTTGGAAAGCAATAAATCATAAAAACCCACTCGTTCCTCGGCCTTGACCGGAGCATATACATTGTGAATATACACCGGTGCATCGTGAATGAGAAGACGCAGAACCAAATAACGATTTCGAATGCTTCGATCGGTGAGTTCTTCAGCTGTTGAGTAACCGGGAAAGTCCGAACGAAGAATTGTCATGACGCCGCCACTGCGGTTTTGAGTCGGATGTAGAAATGCACTGTTGCGATCATTGACAAACATTTTGCGCTGCATTGAGGATAATAAAAACTGAAATGAGTCCAGTTGGTTGTGATCGTGAAACTTGGTTTCTTGAACACAACAAATGGAGTGTTGTGATAGGATGTGGTCGATAAAAAGATGACCATTTTTATGAATTCCATTAACATTCACAGTGAGTGCTGAAATATTGTCCCACGTTAAAATAATCGAGGAGCCGCTAGCATCCACGCTGAAGTGGACCGGCAATCAACCTCATTTCACCATCTTCTTTCGAGAGGTGAAGTGTTGCTTTCTCTTCAGGGAAAAAACTGAGATTGACTGAGAGCTCGCCGATATCGCCACAGAGAAGTCCTTGCCATTTACCACCAAACCATTGCGACCAACACTTTATGCCCACGTCGGAGCGTAACAACAAGATAAGCACATTGATGGGGAGTAAACGACAATGGTGACCCGGAATCCAGATCACTGGTCTATCGGTGAGATAGTGGATCCAGTGATCGTTTGTGTAAAATGTCGGGGCAGTAGACATAAATAACAATTCCACTAATGCGAGAGCTTTGGTCGCCCGAGTCAAACCGTGAACAGTGTCCGGCACTGACCTCCACCAAGGCATCACTTTCTCGAACAATACAGCTCTCTTGGAGGGAACTTTACCACCAACGTGGCGATTCCATCGCGTCGTAAATGTGACATCTTCGCCGAGATTGTGCGCTGCAAAAACGCGATTGATGAGAAGTAGATGTGCTACTTCGTCCAACGCAGGATCATTCGACTCCATGCATGAAATAAGCACCCCATGCATGGTGATGGGATGATCTAATGCTGCCCGGATGATTTGGTCCGGGTTAGTACAAAATTGTACCAGCCTACGCACATGTGAGATGCACGCATCGGCTTGGACCAGCTTGTCCGGTCGAAGCTGGTGGAGTGCATTTTTGGAATCCATTTCCATGAGCTCTCTGATTTCACCAATTCGAGTTGGTCGCTCTGCTTTTTCCACCGTTGTATGACGCTTCTTATAAAAGTGTGCCGCCTCTTTCGAAGTGGCTACCTCTTTTGGCATCCGTGCTTTCACGGGAATAATTTGAATGCGATTGCCATGCTCCGGATTGGCAACCGCTTGGACTTCTTTGACTCCACCTCCATAGTTGCGAGCACAGCAAAGTAATTGCTTGTCGCCAACGTTGGGAGCGCACGAGGTGGTGCATTGGAAACCATTTGGTCGAACGGCTCAGTTCGATTACGCTTTCCTCGCGTCCATGCCAACTGCATGTATGTGTCACCATCCTTCTCCACCCGTGGATGGGAAGATGATTGACTTTTCAAATGTAGGATGGGGGGAGTGGGCTGTGATAAGTCTGGTGACCCTGGTGGTGAGATAGAGGGAGGACTGTTGAGCTCCAACGAAATTTGGTCGGAATTTTTGCGCTCCGGTCGCCTCGTCTCCAATTCCTGAATTTGAACTGGCTTCTCCACCTTTTTTGGGACCACCACGACTGCCGTTGGCGCGGTTGTTTGTTTTTGTTTTTCTTGTTGCGATTTTGCTTGCTTTTGATTCTGAGGCTGAGTGTGAGTTGTGTTTGGTTGTTTTGTGTTTTCTTTTTGTTTTCCTTTGGTTGTTGCCGTGTTCCCGTGTATATTGCAGCACCCAAATCCAAGCAGTAAGGACCACGTTGACCAAAACGTGGTCGTTCCGTTGGAATAGGAGCATTCTTACCCCGTACTGGGTAGAGCTGTTTGTCGTAAGCGATTTGTTCAATCACTTTACCAACTCTAACCAGTTGTTGGGGACACGTTGAGCAGCCAAAGTAGACTCTCCAAGTCGACATTACCACCTCTTTGGTTGGAACCGTCTCGCGAAAGGTGTCATATACCACTTGACACCCGAGTTGGTGAAGAGCACGGAGAATGTTGTTCCGTTCTTCCTCCACGCCTACGCCGAAAACATCGAGGTAGTACTTTGTTTCAAGAGTATCAAACTCCCGAAAAAAATACTTTCCCCAAGGATAGTCACCGGCTGACACTCCAACTGTTGGCAGGCATCCGCTGTGGTGACCATCACTCTGATGTTTCCCCCAGGCATTTTGGACACCTGAGCGATTGACCGGCTCTCCAGTAGGCTTTCAAAAACCGGATTGCCGTGGTCTCGCATCAGGGATGTTAGTATTTTCCCATTTGGAGTACGGGTCAAGGACTGGCCCGTCTCCAAGACCATCGGGAAGGTTGCTTTCCGGATTTGGAAAGGTCTTGCTGCTTCCAATTTACAGACAAAACTGACCAATCCGAGTGCTCCCCATCAGCATATAGCTGTAGTATAGCCTCGATATTCGAGGCTTTCGGCTTTGGGAGCTCCACGCGAAATTCGCCCGAGCTCTAGGCTGGTCCTTACGCAAGGACTCCTGTGACTTGATCAGGTCAGCAAGCGTGGGACTTTTAGTGTCGTCCACACTTGCAGTTGCCTTTGGGTCACCCTGTGACGAGGCAACGACAGTACCGCATGTACCACCGGTATCAGATCCGACTCCGGTAGTACCGGTATGAACCTGTACCGTCACACTGGGGGTGGGGGTACTTTCCACGTCATCACACAGGGGTGACGACTCATCAACAATCATGCAATCACCCAATACTGGGTGACTCATGAGGGTTGCCACGTCACTACAAGTGGACGCTAGCACCCTGGGTTGTGTCGATATGTCGACTTGAACT